>JAAMXU010002185.1:0-23740 GCA_019693545.1 Chaetoceros muelleri
TGGAGCGCTCATCTCCCGAGGCAGGATCGATCCTGACCTTGAGAGAAACCTTGGGAGGTCTGGAGTCATCGTCTTTGGACGTGACATCAACGAACGGTACCGACGGATGCAAATCCGGGAACTTCTCGCCAGCACGGCGGGTTCCGGTTACCTTGATCTCTTCGTTTACGGACATCTTGACGGGGGAAAGAACTTGCTTGCTTGAAAGGAGAAAAGAATTAAAAGAACGGCTTTGAATTCAAAATGCCTCACCAGGGCCGAGGCTTTAAAATACTTGATAGATTAAAAGATAAAAAATACCGAAGTAAAAGATTGTGTTATACTTAAATAGACTACCTAACTAGAGTCACGCTATCGGCGGCATCGTGCGTCATGTAAAATTCTACGTACGTGCTACACGGCAATGACAGACAGCATTTTGTAGCTGTTGATTTTTTTCTTGCCGCTCCAGCTTCTCCTTTCCTTATTGGCATCCTTGTATTTGACAACCTGAAATTCCTTTACATCAGCAATACCTACACAACCCTTGAAGATTCCTTGATAAACGCATGCTAATTCTTGTCGTCTACGTCCATCTGGCCATTGAATTTCATTGTCAAGTCCATCGACTATAGCCTTGAGGACATGGACAGTATCCTCTTGTAATGACGATTTGCCCCATCCAGTTTCTGTTTCCCGTGTTCGGTGAAAATTTCCATCATTTAACCATTTCAAGCAAAAATAAAGTCGATGATAATGGTCAAATTTATATCTCTTGTTGCTTCTATTTTCAGGATAAGTACCATCTCTTCTTCCTCGTGGACGTAGTATGAAATCCTTCAAACGTTCTGCAAGTAGAAAAAATTGCCAACTATGCAGATGAGTCACATTCAGCATATATGGTCTATTTATGTCATCAAGGATTCGTTGTAATGCAGGAATAGGCTCCAGGAAAGATGTAGGACGACCATATGTCACTGACAAATTCCTCTTGTAAGGAGTCATTTTACGTAATTGTTCCTTTCTTGTCCTCTCCTCTGATTTAGTTCTTACATCATCAAATATAATAGAATATGCAGTAATTAGATGATGCATGCAAATGGCTGCAGCAATCAAAATGTTTTGATCATGTTGATCCATGGTGGTGTATTGTTGTGTGATGAAAAGAAATGTTGTTAGGACCAGTGTGCTGGTGAATGTAGGTGTGCATAGTGTAATGGCCTTTTGTGGGATGGTGACGAATATTTTGGCCAGACAGACCGTCCTAGATTCGGACATCAAGGGATTCAAAACCCCAGAACCCTAGAATTCTGGAATCCTAAAAACTACCGGTATTTAGGGTTCAAGGATTGTTCTACGGCTATAGAACCGGACTGCTCTCTGTGGGGTGAAAAATACAAGGTGCTACTTCTGTCCTATCTGTACGTACGTACAGCTTGTATGTGCCAGCTCTAAATACACAATACAGCACAATAATTCACACGGTCTCCACAGGTTCCAGCACGAACAGAGAACAGACAACAGACAACGTTCTATCGATCATCGATATTCATTCATCAGTCAGTTGAAACGTCAGTTGCAATATGGTGCTTTCTAGATCAAGACCTTTAATGGCACGCTATGATGTATCTTCTCACATGGTAAAGTGGTGGAAGGGACACAAGGCCACTGATGGGCAGGTGCGTTGCTTGATACAAGTTTGAAAAGCTGTGAAGAGACGAAGAATATCCGCCGGCCCAAAGAAGGCTCGATGAAGAAAATGGCCGCCCATGGTGTTTTTCAAAATCCACACTTTATTTTAAAAGATATGATCACTTTGGAAGAACTAACCATATTTTTCTTACTTCATTTACTCGCTACTTCTATCAACATGATATAGATCACTCGCTCCCTATCTCCCTATGAGCAGCAAGTAGTGGTCCCCTGGCTCAAGAGCTGGCCCAAAAGAGTAAGTGTGTGTGAGAGAATCAATGGATAATTCGTGTGTTTCCTGCACGGTCCAATATTTCAATGTAAAGAAAGACGACCAACTCTCTGATTTCAACACGCTGACCATTTCATTTTGTTTTCTTTCTTATATTTTCAAGGCATACGACAAATTCTCTGATTCATTTATTTATTGGGGAGGTGCAGCAGCTCTTACTATTGGAACGGCTGTTATTGCCGATGAAGCTGATGCTGCACAGGATCGTTCTCATCGTTATTAGTGTCTTTGGCACATATGGATGTGGATTGTAAGATCGAGGGAAATATTCACTTGCGGGAAGAATTTTGGACTGGTTGCAAGGTGTGGGTAGGATACAAAAGAAATGGAAGAGCTTGTGCGTCGTAGTTCTGAAGAAAATAATGTGTGCTTGAGAAATAATAATTTATGGGTGCGACGTTCTTTTTAACAATAGTAAACTTGAATACGTATGAAAATTGTTTTTTTTTAGGATGTTCCACACATTGACATATTCAAGAGGCTCTATTGTTGATTAATGAAACTATGCCATGGTTGCGCAGTTATGAAACATGGGAAATCTCCATTTCTGTCACCTCTTTGTAATATTATTAACAACATCCATCTCTCACTATGTACAGATCACCTATGGTGCCCTCACTTGGCAGCCGTTCCTCCTTATCTTTACTGTATGCCACCACTGTTGCATGCACCAGCCGAAACAAGTCTGTCTCCAAAATAACAAACCAGAGTCACTGTACAGTACTACATCTGTTTACACGTAGTACAGTGTATCATAATAAAACACAAAACACACATTACACTGCATGATACATCAGATACATCACTACGACTCTGCGTTCACCGTACCTGGTACCTACAGTACGTAACGCCTAATAAACCCCGAAACCCCTTTCCCTACTTCCAGTCTACAGCTGATCGTTGATCGCGATACAAAAGATTCACGATACACACTCCCTCTCTATTCATAACATTCGTAGTTCCTTCGATCCATCGTCCTCTGCTTCATTGAAGGTTTTACATCTTTTCCTTCTTCAAAAGAACATTGATTGAGCCTACGTACCTTGTTAGATGGATTGAGCGTTTGCGCTGCTTCCTAAAGAGAGCGTATTATACAGTCTCTAGAGTAGCTACGTGAAGTACACACACGCACTGGTCTCCCCCGTGGTGAACATCATTTTTGTTCAACAAGCAAGCAACCAACCAACCAGGCATAGAGAGGAATCCCAACAAAGTATACGCACAGAGAGACAAAGAGATAAATAAAATATCACTCAACTCTGTGCGAATAACTAGTGTAAAGTGCGCAGTAAGACCTGTACGAAAAATTGAGTCTCCGTCTCCACTCGGATATATTTACATACAACATACACATTGGGACAAAGGCTCATCAATTTCCTTCCGACTTAACCAATCAGAAGCAGAGTGCCAGAAATTTACACGAAATATTCAATACCATGGATGAAATTGCGCCACATGCAAACCACACTTTCGCCTACATTGAATCAGAGGGTCCTGCCCACCGACCACTGGATTTTCCGCCCCCTGTGGTCCAAAGAGGTATCAAAGTGAACGCTCTCGTGGTGCATCCAAAAACAGGTCAAAGAGATATACTCCCAGGTGTCATTCACCGTGAAAGTTATACCAATAGTACAACCAGAAAGAGAAGTGAAGCAAATTCCAATGTTTCATCGAGTCGTGGCACCACAGCGGAATCTTCAAAGAGTCATGATTTATCGGGAAAAGATATAAGTTCCTCTGCTGCTGCTGCTGCTGCTGATTCCCATTCTCGTAGATATCGACCAAGTAGCGAAGATTCGAATCCGAGCGATAGTAAATCAACCATATCTTCATCTAGTAGAAAGAGGTCAAAGAGAAAAGAATTCAGAGCGTATTTTCCTCAGCGTAGACTGCAAGATGCAATTTATGGTTCAGTGTGGGCATGTCTTGTTCTCAAACGTCACTATGGTCCTGCAGCAGATGATGCTGCAAGAGCTGCGGGTCTTCTTCCTGGTGACCCTGCTGCTCCTATTGTATGGGAAATTGTAGGTACGCACGTTGCTATAAAAATGGTGGAGTGGAGTCGAGTTCATCAGTCTAGAGGGAGATTGCTTGAAGATCCTGTCAAGGAAATTGCGGCTATGCAGTTGATTGGAACAGAACATCCGAATGTTTTGGGAAGTGAAGAAGTATTACAGGATGATGATTATTTATATAGTGTTATGCCTTATGCTAGAGGTGGTGACTTATTTGGATATGTTGTGAGAGATACGGAATTGAGAGGTGGTGATGGAGGTATGAGTGAACCTGTGGCAAGATATTGGTTCAAGCAAATTTTAGAAGTGAGTTGACAGTATGTGCACAATATATTGTATTGGAATGGATTGTTTGATGATTTGCCTTGTTTATATTCACTGTGATTGTTTCTGCTGTTACTTGATAGGGACTTCACTTTTTGCAAAGCAAAGGCATTTGTCATCGAGATTTATCTCTTGAAAATATCCTAGTGGATGATGATAACTGTCTGGTTATAGATTTTGGAATGTGTCTTCGCGTACCTTACTCAGATCAAAGAGATAGGTCATTAGTTACAGATGTTCAAAATGGTGGCACTCGACGGCTCATCAAACCCATGGGAACTTGTGGAAAACACAACTACATGTCACCAGAAATCTACCAGAATACTGACAATTTTGATGGATTTGCGATTGACTTGTGGTCGGCTGGTGTCATTCTTTACATTATGCTTACTGGGTTTCCTCCCTACGATCATGCAACACGCGCAGATCAGAGGTTTGAGATTATTGTAGAGGGAATGTTAGTAAATCAATTGCGGGAATGGGACATTTATTTGAGTGAGGATGCTGGTAATCTGTTGCAAAGCATGCTACAAGAAGCTCCTAGGGATAGATTGACGCTTGCTCAAGTGATGAATCATCCTTGGGTGACAAATCCAGAAGTCATCCCACCGCCTCCAATGGATAGCTTTTATTCTTAGAACATGGGATGATACGATTTATGATTTCATTCCATCCAATATTACTGTAGTAATGTTAAGTGAGGCACAGCACGAAAACTTTGCATGTATCGCTCACTTGCACTCAATATTTCGATATCTTCTATTGTATCTTCTTGTTTATTGTACTGTACAGTAGATGAATATTTTTTCTATCTCTTACTACTACAATCAAAACGCCAAAGGCATACTTGGATTCAAAAGGACGTCTTCCCCAAACAATGCCAAATAGATGAAATATACACTCATTCCTAATACGATGGTGCTGGTAAACAACGGCAGCTCCGAATCAAGTTGACGCGTTTTATCATCTTTGGGTTCCAAACCCAGAAAAGTTGTCTGTGGACGCAACGAATCCAACTCGATGGGTTTATTCGGTATGAACAAATTCTCCTTGTCAAATTCGTTCACTTGCATTTCACTGTCATTGGTATCCTGCTTCTCGATTGATACATTTGGTTGCTGAGAATCGGATTCTGTATGTTGATCATCATCTTGACTTCTACCCATCCACAGCTGAAACGTGATGATAGCCTTATTGGCACTAGTAGTAGTCGGAAGATGATTGATGGTTATCAAACGATTCCTTTTCACGTTCGACACTACAAAGGCTTGAGTAGAAATGACTGCGAGAGAAGAAATGAGTAGGAGATGTGCAATGGATTTCATGTTATATATTATAGTTTGTGATCGATTGATTGAAATTATGGTGTATGTCTCTAAAAAGTTGCTCATTTTTTGCTTTTGATTAAACAATATCTTTACTTCTTTGCTTCTCCTCTTTTTCTTTTTTGCATTGTTCAAAAAATTCAAATTTTTCTTGGCCTCCGCGGCAAAGGAGGGGAGAAACGGATAAATTTGCACTTTGCAGATAAATTTTACAACCAAGACTTTGACCATCTGTCAAGTAAACAATCAATTTTAATCAATCAATGAACCAATTGATATTGCTTTTTTGAACCAAAGAGATTGAATGGATGAAAACTCCCTGTTACCAACCAGGTCAAGTGTATTTCCATCGGCAGGACGGTAGTGATCTGGTTTCAATCCGTGCTTATTAAGTGCATGTTGTACGTACAAAGACGTAAAAACGTACAAAGCCTTTTGCCGTTCGTTTGCATTATTTTGCATACGCAATAGTTAGTTGACAGCTCTGTCAGTAAGTACCATTGTTAAAACCCCTTGAAGTGAAGCCAGCCAATATGTCCTCGCCATTATCCACTCTCTCTGGCTCTTTGAGTCAACCTCCTCATGACGAAGACGACAGTAACGAAAAAAAAGAAAAACCAAGCATTTGCTTCAGTGTGGAATCCAACCAAAGTGAAGGCAAGGAAACTCCATTGCCATTGCAAAATCAACAAAGAAAGAAACATCGAAATACAAGGCGAAGGACGCTTGCTCCTTTATTCGACAATCGAATCAATTGCTCATCTATCCAGAAAGATGTGGATGATTTTGATAGTTCCAATTGTGTGCAGTTGGATTTCCCTTTATCTTTGGGGAAGAGGTGTTGGGAGTCGTCAGAGGACAATGTAGTGGACGAAAAGAATGAAAAGAGTGTCTCATCTACCAACACTCTCTTGTTCTCCCAAGGGTTGGAATCAAATCAACAGCTGGATGAACAGAGCCAATATTCGGAACTAATGGCGACTCCTCCATCCAAACAAAAACGAATAAAAACATCTCAACGTCGTAGATCACTGGCCATTCAAGATGATCGTTTGTTGCTGCAAGGTGTCTCTGGCTCTAGCTCGTCTTCGATTACGTATTCCCCATTTACATTTTCTTCCATATCCACCAAAGGATCAAATCAAGACGAAAACCGTCTTGTACTATCGTCATTTTCTGATGATGAACATCATGGCAATGTTACAATCAAAAGTGAAGATCCTTCTTCTTCACTCCGAATTGTTCCGAAATTACCCGCACCAGTTCCCATTAGACGCTCTGCAAGGATTCGCAAAAGCATGGCTATAAAAAAAAGGGCATCCATGTTGAACAATGCAAATGACACTGATAATGAAACGTGTAGTCAAAAGATTGAAATTGTACGGTTCCGTCTATCAACTCTGTCTCCTATAAAGAAAAGCAAATCGAACGTTACTGGTCCATTGGTTAAGAAGTACAGCAGTTCAGTATCAACTGGTATCTCGAAGGAGAGTTCTAAAATCAATAATGAGACTGAAATTTATGGGTTGAATGAGTTACAAGAAAATGACTCTGCATGCGAAACCACAAGAAGTAACCAGACGACTGAAACATTTGGTAGTGTGTTGTTTAAACTTTCAACTCTTTCTCCAATATCAAACAAAAGCAAAACATTAGAGGGTCAAATTCAAACTTTGGATCCGGTGCAAGACAACAACAACAAAAGTACTTTGCGTCGTGACACCTTTGAAAAAGAAAGGAACGTTTGTTCCAAGGATGCGTGTGTGACCGAAACTTCAAGGGTTAGTGAGTTAAAAGCACAAGAACCTGATCAAACAATTACAGAGGACAAAAGTTTGACTTTGAAACTATCCACCCTATCTCTCGTTGGAATGAATAGCTGCAAAGACGTGACTAGTTCGTCATCGGTATGTCATGAAGAAATGCAAAAATCGTTGGACAGTTTGGAAAAAAACATCAATATCCATGTAAAAAAGGATGGACATTTCATGGATAAGGGGAAAACAGCAACGGACAATGTTTTTGCCAAGAAAACTAAACAGAGACGAAGGAGTAGTCTTGGTTTACATGTAGGTGGTTTGATTAGCTTGAAGGATCTTGAGGCCATTCAAAATGAAGTTGCCGCAAGGAAGAAACCATCACAAGTTTTGACAGTCCAAGAATCAGTGAACAAACAAAAATGTGACGTTGATTTTCCCTCTGTCGCTCAAAGCCAAGCTCCTCCAAGATCAGAAAAACAAATCAGTCTTAAATATAAACTTGACAGCACGTCAAATGTCAACCATGAGATGCCATCAAGAACCTTGACGTCTAAAGAAGGCAATACGTCACATGGTTCAGATTCTTTATCACCTCATTTTCGGCATCCCAATTTTGTTACTGCTCAACACATTAAAGAAGAGATGTTGAGAATATTTCGTGGTCTTGATCTTGATAAAACTGTAAGTGGGCCAGATTTTGCAACGTATGATAGCGATATTTCTTTCCATACTCACATGATGTAATGTATCATCTTCTGTTTACAGCGCTGTGTTTCATCGCGTCTGTTTGCATGCGCCATAGTTTCTTTGAAGCGTGGCGGTCAAGATCCAGAATCTCTTCAACTTTTGTACCCACTTCTACGATCTTTTGTAGAAGCAGAACTAGCTGCCTTAGAGGACTTCACTGTTGCTAATGTAGCCACTCGAAAGAAGATCCACTTTTGCAGTTATGATTTTTCCTCTACGATAACTCCAGTAGATACTTCAACTGAATCTATCAATATAATTGAAGGGTGCATCTGGAAGCTTCAGAGAGTGCTCAAGGAGGCTGAGCGTATATCTGTAGGTGGGTGTAGATCTACGAATCTATCCGTCATCAAAGAGCTCATCAAAATGTTTGATGAACTAGGAAAGGAAAATGGATACCTTATTCTTGTGGAATGTTCAAAGGTGAGGATTCAACACAAACGTATTTACAATGACTAGCAGCAAGTAAACATCCAACGCAGTCTAACGGTAGTTTCTTCCAATAATATCGCTAGACCATGCCAGTACACTGGCAGCCTTCAAGGTTCAAAAGAGCTTTGCAGCAGTATCGAGAGGAATTCGCTTACATCCTGTCAGAAATGGAAACGTCTGATGCAGAACCGGCGGTTTCTTTCGCACGAAAAACATTAGGTGACTTCATAGGTAGAATTATTCGTTATCATCTTCGTCGTTTGTTCAACCCCGTCCCGTTGCCTCTATACTCTGACGGTGATGACCTACCTGACTATTCGCATACACGCTCCAGGGTTCACACACTTGTTGAAATGATAGATGAAGGAGGGAGAGATACAGCAACTGCGGATGGGTCAATCTCATCAGTTATTGGTACAGCCCTGAACAGAATTATTGATTTTTTTGAGATGAATAAAGAACTGTTGGAAAGAGAAGGTCGTCAATGTGATAACGGATATTCTGATTCTTTCTGTAAACGGCCAGCCACTATTGCTGGCCTAGTAGGGAATGGTTGTGTGATTGAACTATCCGAAGATGATATTAGTGAGGTATTACTTGATATAAGAGAGTGCCATACAATCCTGGCAGGTGTAAGGGCGTGCCTATTTATCAAAGGATTACTGACGTGGCCTGGTGTCCCCGAGGCAATTCAAGAAGTAGGAGGATGGAGGGAAATCGAAACGTTTTCAAAAATGTTTTTACAACATCGCCTTGATAAAGAAATGCCCGAGGAGGGTCACTTTATACTTTTAGCTGATGTTAATTCCCTGTTAAATAAGTTTCGGACCGAAAAGCAAGAGTTTCTGACCATCGAGCAAAAATGCGAAGACAGCCTGAGGAGGCTCTGGAAGAGATTCCGATGCGGAACTCGCAACAAAGAACTATTGGAACTCAATCCGTGTATCAAGATCTTTCAACAGGAACTCATGAAGGTGGGACATAAAACAAAATTACCGTTATTAGCTAGGGTAACACTGACGTAACGAAAACTTTGTTATTTATAATCAAAGAAGTTTCTAATTTTCCAAAAGTATTTCTCATCCATTTTTAGCTGTTATAGGTTCAGATTGAAAGAAGCTAGACCAGAAAGCGCATCCTCACCCTGTCCACATTCTTTTTATCCAGTCTGGTGACACAAGGAAAAGAGGATCTTCAGATTCTTTTTTAACGACAGCGACCCTACTCATGAGCTCCTTTCCTCGTTCGATGTCAGCAAACATTGTTAATGGAATATTAGGATTCCAAGGCAAAAAATCATGCTTTATATTGCACAAAATGTGGGTAACGTCATTATGTAGATGGCGAGTAGTCTTTATCCCTGTTGCCTGTATCAACAGAAACGAAGATGCCACATAACTGTCTTCTGGTGAGTCAGACTCTATTGTCCTAAGTCCCTCTTTCCTTCTACCGATTCCCGTCGCTGCGTCCTTTGAATTCATCTCGAACGTATCCAGCTCAAATGTATAGGGATAAAATAAAGTTTCTCGCGAATTCTGAAGCGATTCGACGAAACGATTTTGTAGAGGAGTTCTTAAACATTTCTGGGGTTGATTCTCAACAAAGTGAGAATTATGAGATTGAAAAATTCACTCAAAGGAAATGATCTTCATCTCACCTGTTCATTTTCATTCAAGCATTGATTGGCGTCATTGGGAGTGTTGAAACCAATTCTTGTCTGAGAATCGTCAGCAATGTCGCGCACTACCTCTACCATGGCTCTTTTGAGCTCAAGAAGATCTATATCGTCCTTTTGACGCAAACCATAAATATCTTCACTTTCTGATAAACGCTTTTCTGCAATCTTTGACAAAGCAAGGTAATCATGACGTTTAGGTAGGAGTTTGATTGGATGCGATGCGGAACGCATTCGATAAACCACTGCGTACAAAAATGTCCATTTCAATACCCCAGCGAATTCAATCATTTTGCGTAGATACCCCTTCTTGCGCTTACCCACTGCATCGTTTGAGCCCGCAATTTCAATCGATTTGCAGAACATAGCAACTCGAGGATCATTAGCATCACCCCCTACGATAAAATCAGTACTCTCGTTAGCCGTAAGATGACACTGCCCACCGTGTTTGATAATGAAATTCACAACGTCTTGTTGGTTTTTAACCAGTTTGGCAGACTCAAACCATCCTTCCGCTTTCGCTATTTGACAGTCTAGTCCACTATCAAGATTGTATGTTCCGTCAAGAACTGTGAAACAAATATTTTTTAAAATATTGCTCTGAAATATTACATCGCGTCTTATTCTTGGACCCCTAACATTTGTATCGTTCAAGGGTTTCCTCTTTTTACTAGTATTTCTTCTTTCCAAATTCTCATTCCTGGGGCGAAACAAACTTTGACATTCCGCAAGACAACCTATGTCTTTAAAACTCTGAGATTCCTTTTCTGATTCTAGTTGCTGAGCTCTTCGTGAGTAGTAAAGTTCGTGTAGAGTGGTAACAGTTTCAACGTCACATGCCGCTTTCGGTTCTCCGTCAAAACTGGATTGAAAAACACAAATGTCAGATGTAAGAACAAGGATCAAAGTATACTTCAACTAAGACTTACCCCTCCTTTCGGACAGCTGATATTCTTGGAAAACGCAAGGATACTCCTGCGGAAAAATGCTTGCTTGTTACAATTTCTCCTGCATACGTTGTCAACACGAATGAATCCTCGGGATTGATCCAAAGGTCCGGCTTATCCTTCTTGTCGGGTTTCCATCCTCCTCTTGTTGCGGCACTTGAGAATTGGTAAGTGCGACTAGAGATGAAAGGTGGATTATCTGTTGATTTAAACCAAGATCCATAGTCAATTTCTCCAGTGACGGCGTTAACTTTGTAGCCTGTCTTTTCTAAAAGTTTGCGGAGGTTTTCATCACCAATAACATTTCCGTTGCATGCACCTAAAGTCATATATTTCGTACCATCTTCAGAATCATTATCGTCGTCAACACAAGCAATGAGGAATGAATTGAGGTATTTTGCATTTCTTGTTCCACTTGCAAAAGAAGCACCTACGACGATAACGTCTATATCAGTGGCATGACCACTTTGACTGTAGTCATCTTTTAATTTGTACCAGTAGCCTAATTTACGATATTTTGCACCGAAACAGTACGGCGAAGAAAGATCTTTAAATATAAGCCCTTCCAAATTTCTTCTTGTTACCACATCAGCATAAAATCTGTCCAACGCAAGTGCCCTTTCCTTGTCTATTTCTTCATCAGTTCTCAATTTGCGCCTTTTAAGATCGATATCAGAAATGTTAGAAACGAGACCATCGAGAGTTGAATTGATGGAATCTAGAATTAAAGGAGAATATCCGTATTGCAGTGAGTCAGGACTTGTGAAGTAACTGTGGCCGTCGACCGACTTTCCATCAGACCGAATAACCAAGGTCTCAACGTGCTCGAGTTTATTCTTTTGCGTCTTTAAAAGTGTGTACAAAATGCGTTTTCTCTTCATGAGGTCTAAATGTAGAATTGAACCTGTTGTTATTGATCGATGAGATTGAGGAAGATAGCCGAGAGCTTGTTCCATGACCTTTTGAGCATCAGGCCCTCCAAGAAATAGAACTTTGTTTATCACAATTCAACAGTTCAAGATAGTGACTTAGTATGAATAGAGATTGAAGCATCCATAACATTAATACATAGCTACGTACCATCGAAAATAACGTACTTCATCCAAACATGACTTCCCGTGTTTAGATTCGTTTCGAATCCAAGGTTTTCTCCCCCATGGAAACCATCAGATACAACATTGATGTCTTCACCACCATGAAGATTTAAATCTCTGTCATCGAGTTTCTTATTACGTTGCAACCATTCTTTTCGAAGCTTTGCAACTTTGCGATTACAGCCAAATGGAAGGGTAGCTTTTTCTTTGTCATTCCATGCGACTACTTCTCCATCAAGAATAATATCCACATCAAAATTACCTAATGCCTCTCTAATAAATGGACCAAGCGCAGGCGAGTATAGTTGACTGTACCAATTTCCTCTTCTTGTCTGAATTCGACAAAATAAAGGTAACATTGTAATCAGTGAACAAACTTTCAAAAACAACATACTGCAGTTCTCTTGACAATCTCAATGTATTGAAATCTTACCTGTACTTTTACAACACCCCTATGCACATGCGCCAGTAAACGCTCTCCATCCAACTTCACTTCGCAAGTGAAGGCTGGAAACTTCAACGCAAGACACGTCTTGAGTGGATTGTTCTTTTTCAAAAGCTCTGCATACGTCTCATGGCGCACTTGCAAATCAGATAGGATAGATTCGAAACTTGTCCTCAGAGACAACATGGGGCTTATCGTGTGGTTTAAAACTGCAGGCTCAGAGTTCTTTGGTAAATGAAGAGACCTATTATTTTGCACCAAGTAGTCGTCGTGCAAAATGAGAGGAAAAGTCCAACAAGAGAGATCTAGAGGTCGTTCCTGCACATAATCATCGCACTCACCTGTTGACATCTTCTACGGCAGCTATTTCTTCCTGGATTTTCTGTTTTCGTTTCCGCAAGAACTCTTTGTCACACAGTGTAGAGCATAGAGTCTTGAGGTTCTTGTTGGCAGCATAGATCCCTTCTGCGTATGGATGATAATAATTGATTATCGTATCAGATCCTACTCCTAGCTCCAACTTTCCTAAAATAATGCGAACAATCCACTTGTGCTCAACTGGCTACATACAACATAACACAACACAAGACGAACCAAAACAAAAGATTGTAGAAGCAGTTAGTACACGTTGTTATGAATCACAAATAAGTCCTATATAGGTCAGTTGACTTACGCTGAATTTCATATTGAGTAGTTTTTTCACCCAAGCCTTTCGTTTTGTTGTGTTTGGAACAGTCGGCCCTTGCTCTTGGTTGGCATTCCTAACTCCAGCAAGTTCGTCCAGTAGCTCATTCATCTTCGCCAGTGTAACTCCTCCATTCCTTACATCAAATTCTGGATACCTTTTCTTAACCACCTCAAAGACACACATACTAATATCTCCTGCAGCACTCATACCTGCTACACTTGGATCATTGTAGTGGACCAACTTATTATAATCAGATGATTTATTTGATAAACCTATAGCTTCAGCCCAAGTCTTTGCAATCACAGCTTCTTTCATATAAAGTCTTGCACGAGTAGTATCCTTGTCGGGACATATAAGTCTCAGCAATGGAAATATCGATTGCTGCTGAACTGCAGTTGTCGTTTTTTGAGCGACATTCTCGTTATTGGCTTCCATCCCCTGCTGTTGTTGTTCGCCGTCGCCATGAATGAATTTTTGTAGTGACCTTGGTAATAAAAAATCAAGAATTTCATCCTTGGAAGGCTTCTTCTTCTTTGACTTTTGCTTCCAAAGTGTTTCAAATCGTTGGCATAATTGTCGAAAGTTCAGAGCATTGGCCTTGTCGTATTTCGGCTCTGGAGGTCTGTAAAATTCCTCATCCTCATCGCCGCTATCATCATTATCATCATTGTCGTATTGGTCATCGTTCTGTTCTTCAGTGTCTTCTCCGTCTTCTCTTCCTTTCACCACGACGGTTAAATCTGGGTTGAAATTTGTCTCATCCTTGACACTTGATTCCGTTCTTCTTGATTCCGTGATCGATTCTTCTTCTTTTTTTATTTCTTCTTGTTCTTGCTTGACTACAGAAGCCAAATTACTGGACCAATGATTCATTTTTGGTATCGACTTTTCTTGAATTCCAAAGCCAAAGGAGGAAGAGTCAATGTCACATGACTTGTATTGAATTCTGTCTGTATGTTCATCGAAAGAAGGAAGTATTAATGACAGAGGGATAGTTAGTGATTGATCGATGGCTTATATGGTCAGACAGTATGGTCTCTCTCGGAGACTAAAAAACATGTTGAACGTTGCGATTTGCCATACCCCATTGCACGTTCAACAAAACAGCAGAGCATTTTACTGTGTTCTGTATGAAGAGTACAGGTACATCGCATCACAATCACCATCCCTATACGGATACAGGTCTCTCTCTCTACTGTACTACGTACTCTCTCTAAGAGCTAGAGAGAGATACTCTGTAGTAGACTCCTCTGACCTCTGACCTCTGACCTTTCACAAATTATTAATTAAATACAGCTAAGCTAATAAATATACGAAGCTGCCTAAGAAACAAAACAACAAAAGTAATCAGCCATACCGCATCACATGACAAAAATTATTGACAAAATCATCTCTTTTCGAAAGAAAGCAAAGAGAAATAAAGTCGATCCTATAACAAAAGACGACAACAACAACAACCTGCATCTGCTGCCACGAGAATGGTTTTATTCGTTTGAATTCTTCCCGCCAAAAACAGAAGCTGGGTTGGACAATCTTCTGACTCGTATTGATCGAATGTCAAATAGATTGGATCCTCTCTTTATAGATGTTACTTGGGGAGAAGCGGGATCGACATCGGTGAGATCCATCGCAGTTGCCTCACATGCTCAGAGGTACTGTGGTGTAGATGCACTGCTCCACCTTACATGCACTGGAATGACCAAGGATCAAATCGCTTCCGTACTGAGACAAGTAAAAAGCCACGGGGTGCAGAATATACTGGCATTGAGAGGAGATCCACCCAGAGGGAAACCATCTTGGTTAAAGGATGATGTGAGTGGTGGTGAGTGTGATCGAGCTATTGATTTAATCAAACTGATAAGAGAATTGCATGGGGATTATTTTTGCATCGCTTGTGCTGGTCATCCCGAGGGGCACCCTTCTAGTCATTCGCAGGAAATGGAATTGATTCATCTGAAAGAAAAGATTGAAGCAGGAGCCGACTTTGTCATTACACAGTTTTTTTACGATGCTGATGTTTTTCTAGAGTACGTGCAAAAATGCAGAGCTGTTGGGATCACATGTCCAATACTGCCAGGTATTCTACCAATGTACGTACAGAGAGTATGTTGGATCATTTTGAATTTTTGATTTGTTTGACCAAACAAGGACCAAGGATGGATGCACGCATGCATATACATGACTGACAAACTAACACATGGGCTTTTTATACATTTTTATTTCATTGAATGAATGCGATTCATCTAAAACCTAACCAATGCCAATGCTATGAATTGGAACTCTACAGACAAAGTTATTCGTCATTTACACGCATGACATCATTCTTCAATATAACTGTGCCAGAATACATCATGAAGCGATTGGATCCAGTAAAAGAAGATGATGAAGCAGTAAAAGATATCGGGTGTGAAATAGCTACAGACATTGCAACAAAAATATTGACAACAACCCTGGACAACGGTGGGATGGATGGTGTTCACTTTTATACTTTAAATCTGGAACGAAGTGTGACTCGTATATTGATGGCAATGAACGCAGTATCTACACTCAGTGGAAGCGATGGGAATGATGCAATCAAGGAAAATGTGAATCTGCAACAAATATCTCCAAGTCTTGCACCCATGGCATCTCATCGAAGGCAATATCCCTGGAGGCCCAGTGCTATGGAACGTCGGGAGAAAGAAGACGTGCGTCCGATCAATTGGGCCAATAGACCAACGTCGTATGTATTGAGAACTGAAGACTGGGATGAATTTCCCAACGGTCGTTGGGGTGATTCTACATCTCCAGCATTTGGAGAACTATCTGATTTATCTCACTTTTATTCCTTTTCTTTGGGTACAGAAGAAGATAGGCTTGCCATGCTTGGTCCCGAACCACTTGTGCCACAGGATGTGTACGAAGTGTTTGCAAAGTATGTGGAAGGAAAGGTGCCACATTTACCATGGTGTGAAACAACCCTGAAGCCTGAATCCTTTACAATCCAATCCAAACTAGCAGATCTGAACAGAGCAGGTTTTTTAACCATTAATAGTCAGCCTGCCATCAATGGTATTGCAAGCAATAACACTGTCTTTGGATGGGGAGGTCCCGGGGGCTATGTATATCAAAAAGGGTACATTGAATGTTTTGCAGGTCCAGAAAATTTACCTGTGCTGTTAGATATGGTGTCCAAGCAGGAATCGCTAAATCTTTATGCAGTGAATTACTCTGGAGAGGAAATACGCGCGGGTGTCGATGAAGGAGGTGTTACCGCTCTTACTTGGGGAGTATTTCCCAACCGAGAAATTCTCCAACCCACAATCTTTGACCCACAGACCTATTTAATATGGGCAGAAGAAGCTTTCTCTCTCTGGACAACTATGTGGTTAAATCTGTATGATTTTGAAAGCAGAAGTTATAGTTTGATCGAAGATATTCGAGACAATTATTTCCTTGTTGCCATCATTGACAATGACTTCGTATCATCAGATGGAGTTAGTTTGTGTGACAAAATTCTAGAAGCCAAACGAAGGTCGCACGAAACATGAAAAGTGACATAATGAGACTTACCATTTGATACGTTCTATTATTTCAATTATCAAACTAGGTCTAGTTAGAAATATAGAAATACCTTTTCTTGTACCTCGCTTTCCTCACTTCGTGAAACAGCATTTTTCAGTTACAAAGGCGTTAAATGAGCATCCTCTTCAAATCACATGTCACACTCTCTAGAGAGAGAGCAGCAGCATGCAGCATTCTTCACCATAGGGTAACAGCAGATATAAAACCACTAAACACTGAACACAAAACACTCACAGAATATCTTTTTATACTCTTGCCATCGATTGATCACCTTGAAATAATGAATGCGAAAACCTTCAAGTACTTCCTTGTAGGATTGTTGTCAAGTGTAGTCACTACTGTGTTGGCAATTCAAGTTGGAGACACTTTGCCCTCGATCGAGCTTCACCACAATTTCCCACCTGACAAGATCGATATTGCAGATCGTTTAGCGAACAAGAAAGCCATTATCGTTGGTCTTCCTGGAGCATTTACTCCCACCTGATCCACAAGACAGGTACCAGGATACCTTGAACACGAGGACGCACTAAAGGAAGTTGGGGTGGAGGAAGTCATCATTTACTGTGTTAATGATGGCGCCGTTATGATGGCTTGGGCTGAAGACCAAGGGGTCAAGAGTGACAGTATCGTCACTCTTATGGGAGACCCATATGGAGATCTCACCGCAGCGCTTGATATGGAGCTAACTCACGCTGGTCCGAAGAGTGTGGGCATCGTTGGAAGATGTAAAAGATTTGCATTGTATGTAGAGAACGGTGTTGTTAAAATTGTCAGAGTTGCCGAATCAGATGATGATCCCGCAGGAGATGCCAGACCAGAAGTGACATTAGCAGATGCCATGATTGAAGCAGTCAAAGCTTTACAAGTTAACGACGAACTTTAAGACTTAAAATGTGGTGGAAGATGTTGAATGTGTGTTTAATTTTGCGACGAGTGGATTTCAGCTTACATGAGCTTGGAATGACGTACTTTTTGATCTTGTCAAATGTGTTGGACAAGACGAAAGCACTGACAAATATTATGTGTTCCATACCATGATGATGTGTCCATCTTTTGCGTCCTGATTGGACTCATCCAATGGTATGAAACTTTTATAGAAAACATGTCAATGCTAAGCGGAAGTTCCCTAACTCCATAAATAATAACACACCCATTTTGATGAGTCTCTTCAAAAGCATCAAAGTCATCTAGTTCAAATCCTTGTTTCCATTTATTGCATTTTTTTACACATCAAAATCATGATAAAATGAAGGTAGGGTCAATCAAATCAACTCGAACCTGCACAACGGTCAATCCAGCTTTCTCATCAATGCTATTTCCAGTAGAGCTTGTATCCTCCCGACTGGTCAAAATTCGAAGATTATCATCTGCATATAATACTCGAATATAACCCCTCCCAGTGATATCAATATCAAACTGTTTCCCCAATACATTCATGGACACTCCTGTGGCTATTACATCGTAATCTGCAGGACATTGGATGAGCGATGGTTTCTTTTTTGCGGTCTCTCCAAACAGTTCCAAGAATGACTTTGGACGTTTTACTTGGTCATTGACAACACCCTTACTTCTTGTACAGACACCTTTGGCTTCCACAACAAATCGTTGTCCAATAAACTCCGCATAATTTTGCACATTATAAACTCCATCAGAAACTTTGGTATATTTTTGACCTTTGATATTTTTTCTGCTCTGTGTTCCGAGTGAAAGGCCGAGGTCGAACTTTTCCCAAAATGGACGAGGACCAGATTGATACAAGACGGCATACAAGGGACCATTCAAGGAAACATCAGGATCAAACCAAGAGTTACTTTCCTGTAAAAAATCGACGAGGGAGTTTATCCGTGAAATCTCATCGTCTTTTGATTTATTGGCGCCGAGGAGAAGTGAGAGGAGTTCTTCGCTAGCAGACTCAACTTGAGAGTTCGTGGAAGCCAATCTAAGCCGGAATCTATCGATTTTTCTTACAGTCAGCCTCGTAGATACTGTAGGAATATATCCTTCTACAAGAATCCAATTAAGAATAATGTAGCATGTGGAAAAAAAGAATACTAGCATGTTTATCTCCCTCTATTTCTAGAGAAAAAAGACTCTGAAGCACAAAAAAAGACGAACGCAAAAAGGCAAAAAATAAAACAGTACAAAATACTGTAACTGCGTATTTCGTTTATGTGGACGAGTTGTGGACGTCATGAATTTCGTACTACAGTACTGTACCATGGGACTGCAAACTGAGATACACGGAGTAATTGATGGATGATACCCACCCCCCTCTGCTGCCAGCAGCCAACAACAAAATGCGCGCGAGATGGTGGGGGGACAAAGAATTCCTATCTTCTTGTTCGTCGTGTGTTTTGTTTGGGTGGTGTCTGGGGATGAAATCAAGAGAGCGAATGAAATGCACTCAAAGAAAGCTGACATAACATATTTGATACGCTGCCGGATCTCGTGTTTCATTTATATACTGATTGATTAAACAGTAATCCATTTACGGCAATCGTACTGCTTCAGTTCACCACTCATTCACAGAGAAATAAAGACATGGAAGTTGCGTCACCTCTCACGTTTGCTCATGTGAAAGCAGGCTCAAAACGCCGTTTCGCTTGTTCGCCACTCGATTCACCGGGAGTGGTCGGAATCGAAACGAATGTGGACGATTACGCAATGGACGATTGTACTACTTTTGGCCATTCTTTCAAAAAGAGACGCTGCGATGATATGGATATTCAGCACCATTCTCCTACTCCTCACCAACCATTTGGTTCTCTGCATTCATCCTTATCTCTGGGTAAGTTTTTCAGTCACGATTTGATGAAAACCTGCAAACGAACACGTGGCCACCCCATAGACCTTGTTGTCACTTTCAATATACCATACTTTCTTACCTCTATATTTATGATTCTTTCTTTTTCTCTTTTGAAATGAAATGCAGTGAACAAACGCCAGCGCAACGATGAAGCACAGGACTCAAATGGCAAATACCTCAAGAGCATTATTGATCGCCAATCCACAGAGATTGAAAAACTCAAGGAAGAAAAACAAGCTTTGGAGAATTCTTGCCATGAACTATCTGCAAATCACGATAAAATTCAAAATGAAAACAAGGTTTTGAAGAAGGTACTGGCTATCAAGCAGGAGCGTCAAGATCAGTTTGTGGCTGAGCTTGAAAACGCGAGGCGCTACAAGGAGCAAGCGGAGCATTTGATTGCTGTTTTGAGGCAACATTTGCAAACGCAACAATCATATGATAATAACTATAAGGGATATGCTGATGGAGGTCCGCCACCCAATGTGTTTTAATGATACAGGTAGAGGAAGGTTTGTTGTTCTTTCTGAAATTCCATCCATCATGAATGAAGGCGCCTTGGTGTTGTTGTGCAATAATAAATTTAATCATGGTTCGCTCAAGTCTACAAGTACTGTAATCCTACTGCGTGGTATCAGATACTGTCCGTGTACACTCCTGAAACACAAAGTCAATCAATCGCATACAAAGATAACTCGAAATAAGACAAAATACTGTAAAGAAAGAAAGTTTTCAAATAGATTGATTGTAGCAATGATAACCTAGGATTTATTTCAATGTTACTCCCTAATTCTTATCATGTAGGTGGATTGATCATTCCTTTTGTCTCTTTTTTAAGAAAGCTCTCGATTCGTTGGATGGATAACAGGCAGTGCACTAATCAGAGTCACTTTCGCTGCCACTATCATCAGAGTCACTGCCACTGTCTTCCTGGAGCCACGCTACAACAGGTTCAGCTTGACCACGAAGCTTGGATCGCATTTCTTCATTCACAGAAGACCTGGTATACTCAGATCGTCCATCAAATGCCCACTCCAACATGGCATCCTCGGAAAGGGCATCCTCATCGAATAGCTGCTTCAAAATGACTGGAAAGTGCTTGGGTTCTAAAATGCCATCAGCACAGATTTCCTCCACGGCACCAATAAGATGACGCTCCATGATGGGATTGCCCTGAGTAATTTTTTTGATGGTTTCGGAATGAGATTCAATCTCCTTGTTCTTGAAGAAGTTGGGAGTGATGACCGCACAGAGGAAAATGTGGATCTTCTCGTGAGACTTCAAAGCAGATGCCATCTGTTGATTGATGACGACCTCTGCAATTTCTTCGGCGGAAGCATCAGGATTTTCTTTCAAGAATGTCTTTATTCCTTGAATTGCAAGCTCTGCGTGTAGAAAAAAGGCAGGATACAAGCAACGTGAGTCACAAACGAAGTAAATACACGGAATGATGAAAAAAAAAAAACAAGAAGCGGAACTTACTTCTCGCGTCGTCGTCACCCACGGCATCAGATCCAATGGAAAGCTCATCCACATCATCCGCAACATCATCTACAGAATCCTTGTCCTTTTTCTTGGAGGATTTCTTTTTGTCTTTTTTCTTCTTGTCCTTTTTCTTTTTATCCTTCTTCTCTTCGTCGCTTCCTTCCTTGGACTTCTTTTTCTTCTTCTTATCAGACTTGCTAGTCTCCTCATCATCCTCTCCCTTCTTGGACTTTTCTTTCTTGATCTTCTCCTTTTCTTTTTTGTTTTTCTTGTTCTGGGATAGAATGAAGGTACATAGCTTATGATTCATATCAACCATTTCTTTCGCTCCACATGCAGCACATCTATGCCAAATGCATCCCTGTTTGATGGAGTAGGTCGTTTCAGGGAGTCCACATTGAGGACAAAGAACAAACTTCTCAATGTATTTATGAACGCACTGCTGAAGCTGAGGATCAGAGTGCGCTCCGTTCACCACAGCCCTGTCGTCTTGCTCGTTATAAGAAGTCTGCGCTCCCATTTCGCATCCAAAGAATTTGTTGACCTCGGACGGTTCACGGTGAAGAGAAAGAGCCAAATCAGAAATGTTGACGATCACGGTCTTGATTCCGTTTCCTTTTCCTTCAATCTTTCCAATCACAGAAGGCATTTTGTAACGGTAGGATGGATCTTCGATGGGATTCACTCCCGAAATGTTGATGATTCTTCCAGACATGATTGCAAAAGGCTTTTACGGTGGATGTTAGTCGATATATTATCTATCTCGCGTTCTATATTGTGATATACTGCGAGGAAACCCAATCAGTATAGGGTCTATGCGTATCTTTTTGAAAGTCGTCGTGGTGATGATTCGTTGAGTCTCCCTTGATTTTGGAAGACACCGGCTGTATTTTTCAAATTTTTTTATTCTCGATCGATTGAAAATTTTCAGGAGTGTTTTCTGATGATTGTAGGCTGATTCAATTGTCATGTACTTTAGTAATCGTAACAAATTGCGATGGCCTTGATTGAATTGTTGTCGAAGATGTGTTTGTGGGTCAATGTGTTTGAGTATATTGTTATTAGTGTGTAATGTTGTGAGTTTTGTTTTTTTGGTTGGTTGTCGATTGTGACTTGGCATGTTGTCTTGGTTTTTCTAAAATCACTCGTGGCCGCAGGCAGAGTTGGTCGGTTGTAGCCATGTATGTATCGGTACTTACCGGTACCAGTACTGGTACCGCACCGTATGGTGGTTCCGCCATTTACGAGTGACGACGACGACGACGACGTCGGCGCCCCCATTGCCTTCCAGTACGAATGGCTACGGTAAGTGTACAGTTATGTGCCATAATCGACGTATAATGTATTGTGCCCGTACAGTTCAGTTTCGTACTGTTTTCGTACTTTTTTTTGGTGAAAAAAGCGAACAATAAATTTCAAAAGTTAGCAATCGGCACGTATTAACGGTTTGCACATCTATATACTTCTACAATCCAATTTATCTCAGTAACCTAGATTTCTATTTATTTTATCCAAAGGTTATTGTTGTTGCATGACATGATTTGTTTCAGAAATGAATAAAAAAATTGATTTGTCAATAAAAACATGTTTGAATAATGCACACTTTCCATCACCCTACGGTATCAAAGTATCTAGAAACGATAAATTGGAATGGGAAGCCCTCACTCCCCCTAAATCTTCGTATTTAACTGTATTTCTCCCTTTCTTTTTGGCTCTGGTGTCACTCTCTTTCACTAATTTATCAAGAAACAATTCCGCCGCGTAAGTTGCAACCATGGCAGCTTCGTTCTGCACAGTGCCAATATCTTTATCAACCTTCATAATTCGCTTCACTGCACGAAATGGAATACCAAGATTTTTAATGGATGGTATTTCATCCGATTTCGGTTTTTTCAGAGACAATTTCCGTTTCCGTCCTTTTGATGCGGTCCCAGGTGTATCACAAGTGGCCGAAGCCGTAGCGTCATCGTGCGTTTTGACATCCTCCTCCTTTGTATTTATTAATGTGTCTCTTTTACGTTTGCCCTTTGATTCTTTGGAAGGAGTTTCAGAATGATCAGCGAGTATTTCTGTGTCTATTTCTTCTTGTTCTGACGTTACTCCAGTATCTTCGTCTTCTTGCTGGTTCTCGTTCTCGTCCACCTCCTCCTCATCAGTTGTTTCAATTCTTTCATCATCGATAACTGTGGCGACTATTGCTTCATTATCATTATCGGATTCCGTTTGTACAGGAATCGCTTCTTCTGCGTCCGACATTACGAGTGAGGGTATATGGTATGAATGTATATCTTTGGAATGAATTACAATGGATGTGAGGTATTTCCTATTAGAGTGTATTTGCTTGAGTTTGTTTGACGGCCGTGCAAGGTTCACTGTAGTAGTTCCGTACCCTGTTTTTTTTCTACCGGTACCGTTGGAAATAATCGTACCTAGAACCTTACCTACGGCTTAAGTATATCGCACCAGCCAC
>JAAMXU010002188.1:0-54828 GCA_019693545.1 Chaetoceros muelleri
ATCACCTTACCTTGGCAACATCTTTTGATTGGTTGTTGTGTGGCCACCCATGGGTCCACATACCAAGTGTTTTATGATGAGACTGCTCTTTTCTTTCATCATATAGAGGCAGTTCGTTTCATTTTTAAACATACGCAACACATGTGCTTAAGGTAATTGTGATTAAGCTCATGTAGAGCAGTAATGGGTCTATATAAACTGTTTTAGTACGAAGACAAGCGATCAAACGAATACAAAACAAACCCTTTATTACGTTATAAAACCGATAAAATAAAAATTATAACATAAGATATCAGTACATCCCTCTTTATCTGTACGATAATTTTCTACGATAGATCTCCACTATGTACCTTAGTACCTTTGCCCCAAAACAACCTACCGACCGTGTACTAACACTTTCTTTTACTTCATCACACACGAGTTAGACACAAGCAACTACATACAGTACGGGTTTAACGAATATAAAAGAGGTAACTAAATAAATACCGGTATTGTACCTTCTTCTTACATCTTCGATATTATAACACCACATCAAATAATACATATATTTAAAAGACCATTCCTCTGAACTCCACCTTCTTATCCTTAGAAGACAAAACGACATAACTCACAATATTTCACAATGTTTGACGAAAGAGCAAGCTCTTTGGCTAATTTTTGTGCACCATACTCTGCAGTAGGTGCCTTATTTATGGTGAGCGAGTGAATGGATAGTAGCGTACTTTCTCTAGTGCATGTATCACTGCTTGAAGTTGATACGTTGTTTGTTTGTTTGTTTGTTTGTTTGTTTGTTTGTTTGTTTGTTTGTTTGTTTGTTTGTTTGTTTGTTTGTTTGTTTGTTGTCATTGTGCCATTACCGATGCATTGACAATGCACGATGATCTATACTGATATATATATAATAACCAATCTCAACAAAAGATTTTTTCAAGTTTTGGGTTGGAATGATGATATCCAAACAACCCTTTTTCTTTTTAGGCCTGGAAGATGTCAATCAATGCAAATCGAATGCATTTGGAGCAATGTGGGTATTTCTAATTTCTTTTGGTACTTCTATAGCCTACCTTGTCTTTGAATCAGCTATTGAAAACAAGAGACGGCGACAATTGGAACGTCCACAAGAGCAAGAACAAGAAGATCATCCAATGCTACCAAGAGGAATGTCTGATTATATAGTCAATACAGAAGTTGAATTATCAGATATGTCTACTTTGCATTTGGATGTGAGAGAGATTAGTTAAGTGCATGTACAATGTATGTCAGTTCAGTTCCTACAATGCTACAGTGCAGTATTTTGTATTGTACTGTACTGTTACAATACAGTAGTATCGATGTTGCATTTGTTTGGTTTCAAGAGAACAAACGGTATGACGACTTTCATGGAGATAATGAACGAGCAACGTTTTTGTCTGGTGGAAATAATCATGTCGATGAATCCATGTACGTATGTATGTGGTCTATGTGGACAGGAATGAAATCAAATCAAACCAAATGAAAGCGCAACATGGATCGAAATACAGCACATATTCATGCTACATTATTATTTGCTCGACCGACCAACCGACTTCTCTCTCTACAGGTATACTATGGGCATGAACAGCATGATAGATTCTGAAAGGAGTTCTACCGTGTATACTATATAAATCTCTTTGCACAAACTGTCAATAATATATTTCACGACTTTCTTGACTTTTACAATATTTTGACATCTTTTTCATGATGAAAATGGTAATAATTATATTAGAAAAACTTGTCGATATTTTTTAAAAAAGGATAAAAAGGCACGCGAGTTTATTTCATGGGTCATGGTAGATGGATGAATTGATATTTCAAACGAAATGAACCTTGATTGCTTTGCTTCTTTTGGAAAGAGTAAATGCATGACGCATGACGCATAACCGATCACTGCTGTGTACACAGTACAGTAGGAACCTTCCAACAACTGCCTACAAATTTACATTTCCATTCTTTCAACGAGATCCATATTCCGTGGCACCTGTATTGAGCTGATACCCCTCCATTCCTACAACTTCATCCTCCTCCTTTTCTACTGTGGGATTGTAAACTTTGTAGATGGAATATACAAGTGTAACGGCAAATAATCCCATGGCTCCAAGAGCATTGTCCTTGGCCTTGTCAAAATCGTCAATTCCAGTCATGAAGAAGGGTTGCTTGGTGAGCAATATAGACACCCAGAACTGTTGCAATTTGGAATGAAAAAATTGCGCAATAGATGAGAGAGAGAGAGAGAATCAATCATGTGTGTATATATGTGTGTGGTAAAATCAAGAGAAACGTTGGCCAACACTCGTATGTTTGTTGAGTAGTTAGTATTTGCGGTAGGAAAAATGTTACGGTGCAGTAGTACTTACGCAAAAGATAAGGCCAACAAAAGAATACAAAGCACACGTTGCAGACATGATGAATTACTCGGTATAGCCAATCAGTGTATTGTATTAATATTACTTTACTCAATCAATTATATTGAATCAATAGCAGTTCGTTGATTGATATGGAGTGCGAGAGAGACGAGGAGATGAGCGATGGGTGCAACTCCTCCTTTGTTCCGACGTTTGAAGATTGGCAAGAAGCAAAAAGCGGCCGTTCGGGGAGGGGAAGTTTCTGTTTTACAATTGAACACTTCTTGTAGTACGGTACTAAACTACGGTACTCTGTAGTTTGTACTTTAATAGGAAGCTCTTTAGCGATGGGCAACGTACTGTAGGACCACAACGGACTCGACATGGCTAGTTTAGCCAAGGGTAGTTTCGTCAATCGCAAGGGGTGCGAAATGGGGGGAAACACTCTCTATTGGAACACCTTCTTTCATTCTTCACACTCAAAATACTGTCTATTAAGGTCTATCAATTTCGCAATGGATGAATCAAATAAATTATAATATGATTATAATACTAATCCCTCTAATACTAATAGTTTTTAATAAATCATACAGAATAACAAAGGCCAACCTCCAGAAGAATCATTCCTTACTTTGCAATTGCAGCATTGACATTGGCATTTGTAACGGCCTGGTTCCTCTCCAGTTCATACAACCTCTGCTCCAGCTGTGCCTGTCTCTGCTTGCTGACTTCCAACTCTGCTCTTTCCCTAGCAATCTCATTTTCTTGTCGAATATCTCTCATTTCATTTCCAATCGCACTCACAGCACCAAGAGCTCCATATCCAAATCCCCCAAAAGGAGACCCAAACGGAGAAACTACAACGGGCGAAGAAATCACTGGCGCAGGTGCGGCAATGATCGTAGTACGGTTAATAGTGGTGGCAGCAGAGGAGGAGCGAACCGATGGAGCAGACCTCATGCTAGAGGCAGATGAGCGACCCCCGGCACGACCTCCGGATCTGGCAGAGACAATTTGAGAAGATCCAAAGTCCATAGAGGATGAAACGGAGTCTACGTCTACAGCCGCTAAAGCATCGGGAGTGACAAAAGAAGAAGAAAGAAGGATGGCAGAAGCTACAGATGCAGTTACGAATTTGGACACGGAATTTGAGTGTTTCTCAGCACTTGCGCGAAGAGAAGTAGTAGATGTCTTGGGGTTGAAGTTGCTGGATACAGGAGTGAAAGCAGAGGCATTGGAGATGGCCAACGATGCAAGAATGCTGGTGAATTTCATTTTGAAAGAGTGCTGTTAATATTACTTGTTGGGTACGATTGATCTCTATGTCACGTGCTGAAAAGCTTTTTATGACACACATGTCTATAGAGAGAGAGAGAGAGAGAGAGAGAGAGATGAAAAACACACAAACATGAACAAAGTCTGATGTGGCTTCAACTACAGAGTCTTGGCTACACATTCTTTCCCCTCTCTTGAGTTTGGCAAGGATATCCGTAGAACTCCGCTGCTGGTTTCCTACTAGAGGGTGTGCGAGCGTGAATCATCTTCTGACCAAGTTGCCATTTGGCAGAGGGGGGCACAATTACCGATAACGGCTGCTACGTCATCAATTATTAATGCTAAAGTTTATCGTACTGTACTGTACTACGATGTACGTTGCACTGTCCATTGCATACCAGTCTGTACATTGTTGGAAAGGCAGATGTACTGTACGACAGTACGTACTGTACTGTAGTGAAAAATTCGAGCCTGGACCCCAAGGTACCGTACTGTACTACGTGTACACAGAACGACGACGACCTTCATCAGTCCGTCCGTCGTCAAGAAAGTGGCGGCGGGCTTGTTTGTACATCCACCCCCTCGGGGGTGTCTCATTTTTTCTCACATGTCTCTTTTTGAACTCTCTTGGGAAAACCATACAACAACAAATCGCTTACATTTTTGCATCAACCACTGTTACTAATAAATAAATAGATAATAAATATTCAATCATCATGATCATAACAATAAAAAATATGCCAATGCGTTCAACTTGCAAGAACTTGATTGCAGGGTCAACCCGTCGATGGCAAACTTTGCCCACCAAATGCAGTGTGGCTACTACTGCTACTAACCCCACTAGATTTAGTAGCAGTAGAAAAAGTTACAACTTGGGTCACAAACAGCCATCCGTCAGGGAACTAGTGCAAGCATTTCCCACTGGGATGAAACTTCTCATTTCAGATATACACCGCTACTATAACATTAGAGATGCATCACAATCGCCTAATAATTCATGGACGAATAAAGGAGGAATGTACTTTATGCCACGGCGTCAAGCCGAACAGCAGAGACAGCTGAGGAGAGATTTAAAAAAGGTTGCACTTCCAATATTCTTTGCGAATATACCCATAATTGGAAATGCTATTTGGATATTCTGTGCTTGGAAACCAAATTTATTTTTGAGCAGGCATTTTTATAACTTTAATTATCACCGATATTTCACGAGTGTAGAGTACAAGACGAGAAAAGGCGCCTTTGAGACAGTGGCGCAGGATTTCAGGACTGCCATGATGATTGATGCACATGCTCCAGAATATAATCATCTTGTTGAGTCTTGTCGTCAAGGAAATAATGACTTGGACAATGGTGAAGATATGTTGCTGGATGGAAGAATATTGTATCAACTTTTTCAAAAGAAAACATATTACAGGATGGAATGGAAATCTATAAATCGTCAACAAATGATACATCTTGCTGTTGCGTCAGGACTCTCCAACCCTTTTTTATCACTCATGCCAAAATTTGTCATGAAAAATATGCTGGAATCTAGAGTTGTGGATATTGTAAAGGATGATGCAAATTTGATAAGTGAGAACCATCACATGACAAAGTGTACGCAATTGACCAAGGAAGAAGTGTTGGATGCATGCGCAATGAGGGGTCTTCCCTGTCATTATGATTGTTCGTTCGATTCCATGAGACTTTCCTTATCAAAATATCTCATGATTATGGATTCTGTGCATGGACATGTTGGTAAAGATTGTTTGATAAAGAGTGTAGATGGTATCATGTTTATGTTATATTTCCAACCCATTCGGTATCACTTGAGCCGACATAAATCTGTATGGATGAATTCATAAATGAATGCATCAATACTCATGATTTTGCAACAATTTCTCAATTTCCATAATAAATTGAAACAATAATTTGTCGTTTTTCATTATTTTCGTTAACAACGGAATAAACCACACAATAAACACCTATCTGTCGCAAAAACTTCCCCCCCCCACCCCCAACCCCGCTTTCAACATTGCAAAAGCTTTAACAATCTCAAAAATCAACTTGAATCATGACGAAATAAATCATACTCTAGGACTTTTGATCACTCCCCTTTTCATCATCCTCTTTGAGCTTTTTAGTTGGACTTTCGTATTCCTCTTGTTCTTCCCCCTCCTCGTCATCAGCACTACGATCTTGATCGTCATTTTCACGGTGCTGATGATTGCCCTGTTGGTCACCATCATCATCACCACCACCACCACCACCACCGTCTTTATTCTTTGGAGTAGATTTAAATTCTCTATCAGAACTTTGATGTCTCGGTCTTGATGTCAATGTTGCACAGTGTCGACTTTCAATTTCTTCCTCATTCATGAATCTCGTCCTATCTGCTTCTTCCTTGGCCACGTATAAATTCCGAACTTTATCCGTTTCATCTTCCCATCGCTTCAGTAGACGCTCATTAAGTTCGGATATCAATTCTACAGGATCTGATTCCTTCCATTCAGATTCAATGGTATGCATTACATCCTTTTTATGATCTTCTGCATAAAAGTGAAAATCTGATTTCATGGGTTTGACTCTAGAAATCATATCATCCACATTATTGCCATGTTGCACTTCTGCAGCGGTGACAGCAGCAGCTCCTGTTGTGTCTATTTGAGTATCGACATGCAAATGCATTGGTTTTGTGCCAAGACGGCTAGAACTTGAAGAAGAAAAATCTGACCTATTACTAGTAGCATTTTGTGGTGACTTATCACTGCCCTGCTTGACGCCATCAACATTCCCCTTGTTGTTGGTAAGTGAAGAGGGCCTAGTAGCCATGGCGGCATCATCGTGTTTCAAAGGGCTGGCGGAGCTCTTGTTGGAATATTGATCATAAGCAATCATATTATTCTCGGATACGGATGACACCACCTTGTTGTTGTTGTTGTCACCCATTGTTTGCGACGTTGGAGAATGCACAGTAGTAGTTGACGATGCATACATTGGATATGGATAGCCAGAAGCAGCAGCAACAACATATGGATTCGGAAGGGGTCCTCCTCCTCCTACTTGTGAAAGTGTTGGAGGAGGAGGAGGAGGATAAAAGTGTGCTCCTGCTGCTGTTGCAGTATAACCTCCCTGGTGTGGTGGTGTGGGAAGAGCATATGAGTAGGGAAGAGGAGGGGGATATCCTGCATTTGCATGATGATAGTGCGCCATGCCATGATATCCCCCGGACAAAGGAAGTGCAGCTCCTGCACCATAGCCAGCAGAACCACCACCACCAGCAGCAGGAGGATACTGTTGCGTAGTATACGTTTCAGGCGGAGGAGGAGGTACCCCGGGTGGATGAAGTTGCTGCTGCTGCGCTTGTGCTATGGATACTCCGTAGATGGTTCCTCCTGCTGCTGATGGATGTGCTGCTGCTTGTTGTGGATGATACCCCCCGCCGCCAGTATGTTGTTCATGTTGTCGTCTCGATGAAGGAGACGAGTTCGGCATGACGATGTTCTTTGGCCGCCGGTCTCCTGCTGCTGTCTTCTTTCTTCTTCTTCTTGTTGGATGAGAAAATGAGCACGCAGGTTTCTTTCGTTCTTGTTCAACAACAACAAATGATCTATAGTAGTAACCCACGACCACCAGTATTTAAAGAGAGGAAGAGAGAAAGAGACGAGTTCGAAACAATGTGAGGAAGTGAGAGGAGGTGAAAAGTACTAGCTAGCTAGCTCTAGCTTAGCTACTAGCTTGCTAGCTAGATTTTGTTATTGTATGCCATGTAACCACTAGGCCATAACTCGAGTTATGGCCTAGTGGTTACATGGCATACAATAACAAGTACACAACAAGGCATAAAGCAAGAAGGATTGCAACTACTACTGCTTGTTTGCTACCTTGCCAAGAAGAAGACAACGAATGAAATGATGAAGCAACCACAAAAACCAACACCAAACCAAACTAGCTATTCATTGTAGGGTAGGGTCGTGCACAACAAGAACAACAAGAGCAATAATTAGCTAATCGATCAATCATGTATTTGTCGAGGCTTGGCCTACTAGCTACTCCATCGCACTCGCCCTTTTGCATTCTTTTACTGTAGAAGAAGAAGAAGAAGAAGCAAGGTTCCAGCAGAAAGAATACGGTACCATACAACAACAACAACAACAACAACAAACGAGGAGAAGAACCACAACAACACTTTTTGGCTGGGGGGATGCCGGATACTACTACTCTAGTACTAAACTTACAATAACAATAACTAACCAACAACCTCAATGAGTACCTTCTTTCTTGGACCACCCGGGGGATAAAAATCGTTCGTCAGTAGTGACGAGGTTTGTGAGCCGTGGTCGTTCGTCTTTACAAGTTTTCTTTTCTGGAAAAATCTTTTGACATCCGTTCTGTAGAGGGCGTTACCTTGTTAGTTGTTATAACTTGCAACCTGTGGCATGTGACTGGCAACGGAATGCAACGAACCAAAAGTAGTACAATCTTTCCCCCCAACGATCGTGGGCGTACCAATGCATTGTACTACTACTGCTTATGGGTTTGACGGACAAAGAGCATAGTAGTAAAGAAAAGGGGTGCATTCCACACACATGAATGTACTGTCCCGCGTTTCAACGCTCAAATCAACGGATACAGTACACACTACTCTTTACAGTACTATTGTACTACTGTACGCTGTTCCTGGTGGTACTGTAGTACGACTACAGTACTGTATGCAACATAACAGTAGCCGCCGCCATCCATCATCCATGGATGATATCGTATTTCGTACCACCAACACTACTCTAGTAGAGTTCATCAACAATACTCTACTGTACAGTACAGTAAGTGTTGATTGATTGGTTGGAGGTGAAATGGCAATAATATGATGTTGGCGTACTATTGTTTGTTATAACAATATAATGTACGAACACTCTAGTTATTACGATAATGGAAAAGAAAAGAAACAATTGAAAAAAATATGAAAAAGTGGAAACTATTCTATGTATTTAACCTAAACTCATGACAATCGTGGAGCGATTCCGATATGATGTAGGTGGTTATCATACTTGCCTTTCACGCAGGATACCAGGGTTCGAGTCCCTGTATCGGAACTTTTTACAAGATTTCGCAGGGGGCGCGTCTACTTCGACTGACTTTTGCATTTTGGCACCTGGATCCTGGATGGCACCTCTCTCCTCCGTCCCTTCTCCATAACACTCTATGCCTTTTCTTACCCCAACCAATAACTAACTGCTGTGCTTTCCTACTTTTCTATTATTTTACTCTTGCTACTTGTTACTCTTTCAGTTATTACTCCTACAGCGGCAGTATTCATCGTCTCATCATCTCTACACACAACAATAAGGTAATAGAGCGTTCCTTACAATGGCACCGAAAAGAAAGGCCGCGAGTGCCAAGAGTGGAAGCAGAACAACAAAGACAACAGGAACCAAATCCGAAAAGCGAAGGAAAACAACCGCCACATCAGGAGGAGGAAGAGAAACAGTACAGGTTGCACCCGCAGCGCCGCCTCGACTCACCGGTCCCCTCCCCACTCTCATTCTTGACACGGGTGGGTGGAATATCAAACATGCGGTGATCCGTCCAGATGCTGCGTGCAACAACGAGGTTGACATACTACGGCCTGTCTACTCGCCGAATCTGGCTGCCAAACCGAAGCATCAGTTGACCACGCTCTTGTCCTCCCAGATAAATAGTATTCAAAATAAATCTCAGCTCTCCTTTATGCGTCCTATGGAACGGGGATATGTGACAGATCTTGGTACACAATTTCAAATTTGGGATTTCATTCTGAAAATTGAAAAGTTGCAAGCACGTCACTTATTTTCCAAGGGAGGGGTGACAGGTCTCATGCCGTCGGCTGCACCCCTTGGGTCCAAAGCCGCGCGTTTGGGAAGAACGTATGCTCCATCAGTACAAGATCAGATGGAGGCTGACGGTGATGTGATGATATATACCCATACGGCTGCTGTATTTTGTTTGGTTCAGCCTTTTACTCCTAGGTGTATTTTAGAGCGGGAAGATGAGGTGTGGTTCCGTGACTTTGGTTTTGGAAGGGTGGGAAGACGACTGGGTGCTTGTTGCAGTGCCTATAAGTATATAAAGGATGGGAAAAGTAGTAATGCATGTAGCAAGGGTAGTCAAGATCGATTGAAAAAGGGTATTTTCGATGATGAAACAGGTTGTTGTTGTGTCATTGATTGTGGGTTCTCCATGACAAGCATTGTCCCTACCGTCAATGCTTGTGCGATAAAAAAGGGCATTAAAAGGATTCCTGTGGGAGGGAAGTTAATGACGAATTTACTCAAGCAGACAATTTCTTATCGAAAATTTAACATGATGGATGAGTTTTACATTATAAACGAGGCTAAGGAATCACTGTGCTTTGTCAGCATGGATTTTACAAAGGAAATGAAAAATGCAAGGAGTATTCCGGAAGGTCGTCGATGGTTTGATCGTGAGTTTGTATTGCCTAATTTTGTGGAAACCTTTCAGGGGAGTGTTAGATTGCCTCCATATCTGAAACAATTACAAGACGAGCAAAAGATTCACACACATCCTGTCCTTCATGGGCATGATCGTAAAGGAAACGAAAGCAAACACCAAGATTCTAACCAAACAAAACAACAAGAACAAGAACCTGACAAAGATGAATCACTGTTGGAAAAAGAACAAGGTCAAGAAAATATAGACAATGACGAATCTTCTGATGACGAGACACAGGAACAAGCAAGGAAAAGAATACTTGAGCAAAAAGAGGTTGAACGACAAAGACGGCTACAGGAAGACATGGAAAGACAAGTTTTGGGTCTATCTGTAGAACGATTTGCCATTCCAGAAGTGCTATTTCGACCTTCAGATATTGGAATGACGCAGCTTGGTATTGCAGATGCCATTGTACAATCGATTGAATCTTGTGATCCAATATATAGACCTGCACTTTATCAGAATATTGTTCTGACGGGTGGAACTGCACAGATTCCAAATCTAAAAGAACGTTTGGAAGTAGAGCTTCGAAGCATTTCACCGTCGAATGTCAAGATTCGTGTCTACTTACCGAATGATCCAGAAACATACCCATGGGATGGTGCCAGACAGTTGGTGAGAGACAATGAATTCAATGGCAATATCTATCTAGAAAGGGCTGATTGGGAATTACGTCAATCAAAAGGAGACACGACCGGAGAAATATGGAAATCTACCTTGAACTCGGACTTGCCTGATGACCTGACCGTTATATAAACATGTTGTTTGATTGTCCATATACGTACGTAGTTTTTGATTGATTGAACAATAAATGTAGCATTACTGTATTACATTATTACATCATACTCCTACATTACCACCGTCGCCTATGCTTTAGAATCAGAATAATGAGCAAGATAAAGATTGTAGTTGCCAGACAAATGATACATTTCAATGGACGCGCATTTTTCTGATGTCTCTCGGCCTTGTCCAACTGACCAATACCTTCCTTGGTATGTTCCACAACCGCTTCCATATTATAATCAATTCTATCCAGAATCGTCCCCTGATCAATGACCAACACTGCCAGTTCCTTGAAAATCGAACTAAGTTCTTCGATACTTTTGGCAATCTGAGCAATCTCTTTGTCTCGAGACTGAACAGCTGTATGCAAATCATCCATCACTGTCAACTGCGACTCATTGAAACTATAATCCCTCTCTGTTTCATTCAAATCAATTCCAAATTTCGATTCAGTTTCTGCCAATGCTCCACTTTTTTGTGTCTGTACATCTGCCAAGTATTTCCTTTGCTTTTGTCGAAACTCTGCCGACAATTCTTGTAATTTCTTGGCAAGACTGTTTACAATACAACCGACATAAATCATTTTAATATTTGCAATTGACACACACCATGAGTCAAAGAAAACGTCACGTCACTCATACGGCATATACATGTATTCACACCAACCAATCTCTTATGCACTCACCTCCTCTGAACATTGGCTCCAATGGTAGCTTCCTCACCACCCACTCTCCTAGTAGCACCTCCAACTCTCACAAGGGCCTTTTCTGCCAGTCTAAATTTATTTGTAATATCCCCCGTCATTTGTTCAATTTTGACCTCCATATCATCCAAATCTTTTCCAAATACCGTACCAATCCGAGTTGCATGCATGGAATTCAAAATTCCCATGAGGCGTGTAATGTCTGATACAACCTCATTTACTTGGTCTACATCATCCACCCAAGACGGCGGAAGAGAAGATGTTCCCGGGACCCTACCGTAGGTCATTGGAATTCCTTCCTACAGTATCAAGTAGTATGGATTGAGTCAATAGATAAAACCACGAGAAAATACATTTCATTAGTTGACATCTTACCTCCATCATAATGTCACTATTCAGGCCTCCTTTGGCAATGCCTACACAAGCATATATGCAAAATCAAAATAAATATAATGAATAGTTGCACAATGATACAAATTGTGAATCATTAAAATATAGCAGAATAATACAAAAATACATCAATATTTTCTGGATAAAGCAAGCGATAGGATATCTATACAGTACATTGTTGTTTGTTCCACAAGACCTATTTGCTTCTTTTGAATCACAAACATGTTTGTTTGGACTGCAACCTGCAACAGCAGTAGTAGTAGTAGTAGCTAACCTCCTTCTAGCTAGCAAGACGTACAAACTACGGACTCACCAAAGGGTTTCATCCTGCTTGATCCGCCTGCATATTCACCGCCTCTCCTTCTTAAATGAGCTGCTGTACGACGTTCAATGAAAGCTGCAGTGAGATCTCGAGATGCCATCTTTGTTTCAATTGGTTGGTTACAGTAGTAGTTGGTTGGTTGCTTTTGCTAGTTGCTGGATCATTCATCTGGATTGACCTTTGTTCACACAACATGAAACATGTGTAGTACAGTAGTACAGTAAGCAATAAGCAATGACTGGAAAAGTACTGGAAACTGGGAAGGATTCTTTGTGAAGGCGATGTGCGCGGTACAGAGTGTACTATTATTGTACTACAGTATTGTACTATTGACTATTGTACCACTGTACCGTACTGTATGTACTTCGTACAGTTCCTACGGCAGTGGGAGCTTTGCACTCTACAAAAAATGCTCTACAGAAGTAAACGGATCGGATACAGCAGTACCGGGTACTTTGTAGCGTACTCTAATCTACTAGTAGAGCCGGAGAAGGAAAACCACACAACAAAATCACAAATTACACTCTATTATTATTATCTATTCTTCTAGCGAGTTCGTTGAGAAGGTGCAAACGCAAGCACAAAGGACAATTTGCCATTTGAGAAAGTCGTTGAATTGAATACTGAATTAATACTATCCATCTATCCATCTATCAAGAAGTTCGGAGGAGGCTTGGATTTATTATCGAATTTTGCGCAACGATCACGGTTGGATCGAGATATTAGCATTGGGCGTTGAGTACAGACTACAGGCAGTCTTTTACAATGAAACGGAATATGAGCTTTAAAGAACGACTTCAGTGGTTGGGACGAATGCCAACAAGGTGGAGAGTGCTTATAGGGAGTCAAGCGTTGTTTATGATGTTTGCCATTAATTTCAGATTGAGAGATATTGAACGATCGAGATTGCTGTTGGAGCAACAGCAACAACAACAACAACAACAACAACAACAGAAAGCACAAGAAGCGGCTTCTGTTCATTCAAATTAGGTACCTGGCACCAGTACTACTGTAAAACACATTGGTGCTGAGAAAAGGTTAGATTTTGATTAACTGAAATGCTACATACAACAGAATGAATATTACATATATTCCGTATTTCTTTTAATTACTACTTCTTTGTAACATTTTTTGGTAGGAAGTTATCTCTTGGTAGGAAGTTATCTCACGTACCTTATTTTTTCTTGCTTCTTTTATTTTTTATTATTTTATTATCACAATGGTACTTTGCACTTTCAGATTTTTGAGAGGGAGAGATCTTTTTTTTGATCGACGACCCCCACAGGACGACGACATGAAAAGATACTGAAAAGATACAGTACACAGAGACTGTGTCAAGGACTAGAAAACACTAAAGCCCCCCTTTTTCCCTCTCCACCAGTATTTTTCGAGAAATCCAATCTAAAAAATCAAGAGTATCATCAATCACACATCACATCAAAAGCCAAGCAAGCATTACAATCTTTTTGAACGTGTGTCAAAAGATAGCTGTAGAGAGAGACCATAATACAGCAGTACTCACTCTGATTCATTTTTTGCAACTATTCTTGACTACTTCTTGTAATTAACAATAATTATGATGTTCAACAGCAGCGGAAAGATCCTCATCGCTTTTCTAGTAGTGACAGGTTCAACATCGGCTTTTACTCTTATGAAGAAGCCAACGTTCCAGCACCAATCGACTGTACTAGACATGTCCAAGAAAGTATTCATTGATGGAGAAGCTGGAACTACTGGTCTTCAAGTAAGAGAGAGATTGAGCAAAAGAGATGATATTGAGATTATTTCTCCCCCATCTGATTTGAGAAAGGACGAGGAAACCAGGAAGAAATTCATTAATGAAGCCGATGCTGTCATCCTTTGCCTACCCGATGCTGCTTCTATTGAGGCTGCTTCATGGGTGGAACCGGGGAATGATCGAACTGTTTTGATTGATGCATCTACAGCATTTCGTGTGGATGATAATTGGACTTATGGATTTCCTGGTACGTTGGTCAACTATGCATCGTCATGCTATCACATTTTATATAGTCATTGTCAATGTCATTTCTAGTTTTTTTTGTCAGTTCTCACAATGCATCATGTCAATGTACACATTGTTCTGATATTTCTTTGACTTCACTTTTATACTTCATTACTACTAGAACTTTCCAAAGAACAGCGTGAAAAGTTGAAATCTTCCAAGCGCATTGCCAATCCAGGATGTTACCCCACTGGATTCATTGGTCTCACTCGTCCCCTCGTTGATGCAGGTATCCTCTCCGAAGGAACACCATTGACAGTGAATGCAATTTCTGGATACAGTGGTGGAGGCAAAGGTTTGATGACTATATTCGAAACCGAAGATCACGAACCATGGAGTGGATATGGATTTACACTTCAACACAAACATATTCCTGAAATGGCAAAGTATTCTGGATTGGGAAAGGCACCCATCTTCCAGCCACAGATTGCCGACTTTGATCAAGGGATGGTTGTCTCTGTACCTCTTCACTATGCTTGGTTGAAAGAAGGAACCAAGGGAAAGGACATTCACGATGCACTTGTGAAGCACTACCAGGATTCAGTATTTGTCTCTGTCATGCCACTCGGAGAAGCTGCAGTGAAGGATGCCGGTTTGTTGGAACGCGGGGGATTCCTCCGACCTGATAGTCTTAAAAATACCAACAAAATGGAACTTTTTGTATTTTGCAACGATGAAGCGGAGCAAGCAGTGCTTTGTGCTCGTCTTGATAATTTAGGAAAAGGAGCCAGTGGCGCCGCAGTGCAAAATCTCAATATTGCACTTGGAGTGGATGAGACCACGGGACTTTGAGTGATTGATTAAAAAAAAAAAAAAGAGAAACGAACCAACCGCACAGAGATGCAAAAGGCATCGTTTCCCATTGATGGGATGTTATCTATCAGCGGCGACTTGCCTACAGTACGAAAAACACGCAATCATTCTACTCCATAAACGAATACATACATATAGTTGGCATTTGGTTGTTTTAGGGTTTGGAGGTGGAGTTAGTTGAGTGGTTGGACATTGTAGGAGGGTCCAAGCTGTGATTTTTAAAATTTTGAAACATCAGTTATTCAACAAACAACACAAGGTTTCTATAATAGAATATATATAGACAGACAGACAGACAGACAGATAGACAGACAGGCAATGGAAAGAGACAAGTACAATGTACATGTTTGTAGCAAAACGATCAAAGCATCCATCATCAAGGAGGAAGCGGCTGCAAACCCTTCAACCTTTCCAAAGCCTCACTCGCCTGCTCTGCTAGATCCCACATTCCCTCATCTTGTAGGCAACTCTTGAATATTGCCATTTTAACTACACAATGCTTACCAGCAGCTCTTTCAATGGCCTTTACTCGATTCAAAAGACCTTTTTCGGACATGGATCTAACTCTCATGAGACAATGCTCGTAGGATGCAGTAGGATTTTCCTTGGCTGCTTTTTCGGCGCCATTACACTCGGCAAAAGCTTTGGCTGCCCTCAATCTTACTTCCCGACATTCCTTCACTCTGGCCTCTCTTTCTTTTTGTAGTGTTTGCATAGTATCGGTATCTATAGATTGTGTACCAGTAGAATTGGCATCCGTAGGAGTCAAGCCTTGTGCTTGTATGCCTTGCAATCTGAGTGACTTTCTTGTCTTTCTCACAACGTTGTTACTACTAGTTTCTTCCTGATCAATCTTTCTCTTATTCTTTCTACTACTACTGCTGCTGCTACTACTACTATTCATCCTATGAGTGGTGCTGGTTGAGTTTTTGAACAAGTCATCATTACCTGTAGTACAAGTAATCCTGCAATCCACACCTTCTGCCAGGGCATTCGACCGTCTCTCTTCAAGGGCAGATATGAGACCCAACGAACGCAAACGAGCATTGTTGCGCTTTATATTTTCCAATCGTTTTCTTTGATAGTCATTCATCATTACGGTTAGCGATTTGTTCCTAACAACCTAATTACTGTAGGTTCTGTAATAAAGAAATGCAGTCAGTCAGGAGTCAGCAATGAGAAATGAGCAATCAATAGATAGAGAATGCTGTGTTTATTGTCGTATGAGTGCAGTATGTAGTGTGGGTAAAATGAGTTTGAATTTTTGGCATACACTGCACTCTGTAGTGTACGTGTATCTACTACATTTTTTGCTCGGTGTAATAGTACGTGTAGTTGTATTGATTGATGTAAACAAAAACTTCTACTATTTTTTTGGAAGAAGAAGAAGAGAACAGTGCGTTGGTTTTTTCTTTTTTCCATCACCCGTTTCTCTTGTGTGTTTTCTTGTATTTTCGTACCCGTACCCATCTTTTGCTGTGACCTGTCTGTCTGCCTATAGATATTTTATTTCAAGTGACTTTGATTCTTCTTCTTCTTCTTTTTCATTCTAATTGATCATGCCAGAGACTATCAACGCAACGGTAACAAAACAAGCAGAGTCTGATCGTGTAGGAATCAGACTTGTTAGTGGTGTAGGAGGCAAGATCTTCGTCGACACAACCACGGGGTTGTTTGGGGAAACAGGTAAGAAGCAACAGCAGCAGCATTGTTGTTCTGTTTCCTCCTCGCGTCGACTTTATTTTATTCTGCTCATACGTGTACCCTCATCCTCTGTTCTGTTGCACCTTTTGTTCTTGACAGCATTGAAAGAGGGAGATGAAGTGATCCTTGTCAATGGCACGGTTGTCGAAGGCATGGCAGTATCAGAAGTGATCGCCATGCTCAGGACTTCAGTTGGCGAAGTCACCATTCTTGCAAAGCGCGATGCTGCTGGAGGAGCTAGTGGTGGTGGTGGTCCTCCTCCTCCTCCAGGAAAGGCACCAGCTGGCGGTGTCTGGGGTACTCTCAAGTATTCTGGAGCGGAGACCCAGCGTAATGCATGTATTGGTTGCCTTTGCTGTGGTGTTCCAGGATTGTGCATTCTTGCATGTCCAACTGACGAAAAGGATGCATATGCTGTGGACAACAAGGTTTACGATGCTGCAGGGACTTACATTGGTCCACAGACCAACAGGTTCACTCCGAAAGCAAACGTGATGAATCGTTAGTAGAAGAAAGAAACCAGCCATGATCAAAACGATAAAAAAAAAACAACAGCATTCGAAATATCAAGAACAGAGCACAATGACATCAATGACTTTTGCTGTGAAAGAAAGGACGCTCCTTTTCTACCATGTTTGTTATTTGCTCTGGTATACTGTACTGATTCGTACTATCATGATATTATCCTCTCTCTTTTGATTTCTTGTAAAAGGGTACCAGCATCGCCATTGGGCTAAAAAAGAATGACGAGGAGAACGAGAGTATGTATTTTGCCATGTAATATAGTTTTGGTACATGGCATTGGAAATTTTATTACTATTTATCGATGAAACAAATAATAATAATAAATGTAACGCTCTCTCTCTATAATATATTAATTAATAAAGAAATGAAAAGAAGTCTTTCTTGCACATGTTGCAGATGACAACAAGATTACCTTCATAGTACAGGTAGACTGCCGCCATGCAAAACTAACTGTACGCTGCACGTAACTTGCGAATTGCACGAAATGCATAATACATAAAAACAGAACCAACAACCCAATTCCTCTCTGTCCTCTTTGTTGATCTTCATTCCCACAATCGAAACAAACACACAAACATTAAACAAAAAATGGGAAAGATAACCCACATGTATTTGTTTCTAAATGTTTTTTGGCTGCTCTTGAGTCCCGGTAATTCGTTTCCTGTCACAGTAAATACGAAAAGGGCGACAACAGCAACGCCAACATTTTTACCAGCATTGCAGAAACATCAAAGTCATCAGCGTATCCTTCCATTATCATCAAAAGAACTCTACTCCATTCCCAAGCAAGAATTCAAGGAAAAAGAAAAGGAAGAGACGATTGTTGACAACTTCTTTCGTGACAATGAGGACGCCATTAACAATTTCTGTCAAGGGACCAACAACTTTTGGAAGCAGCTCGTCATCGAGCCCGTGAGAAATTATGTTGAAATCCAGCCTGCGGGGACTTCCAGGCGGGACATCCTGAGTAAACTTATTGCTCCGCCAGAAGTACCTGGTATATCACGTCCTGTTTGGCTGACAATATTGGGATCGGTACCCACGGCATTGGGTTGGTACGGTTACTATAAATTTAGTGTAGAAGAAGAGCTCTATCAGTATGAACTTTTGAATGACAAGAAGGTATCTGGCTGTGGAGGTTATGGTACATTGTTTCCTTTTGTTTATGGTATCATTATAGGATTTCCCATGCAATTGCTTCATATTCCTGGAGGTGGGACTGTTTTGAATGCAGCAGCTTTATGGATATTATTAGGCCAGGTGAATCTGTATAGGAGAGTGAACGAGTTGTGTTTGGAAGCCAAGCAAGAGTTAGGACTGGAAGAGCCTCCGCTGTATGGTTGGTGGGCTCTTTTGCCTCCTCCTTTGGACGTGGTCGTTGGTTTGAGACAGGTGCATTTTTTATCTGAATTTTGGAGAATCAAGAGGGGTGATCCTTATGAAAAGGATATTGTTGCAGAGACTTTGTTTCCTTTCATCAGTTCGGAACGGTTCACTCTCAAAGAGTTTGTAACACAGCCCAGTCGGTGGTTTTGGTTTACCAAGGATTTCAAGGATTTGGACTTGTTTTAGGAGATAGGAGTGTCTTGTGACAAGTAATATAGTTGTAGATAATTTTAAAAATTACAATGTTACGAGGTACTCATCATTGGAAGATTGTTTTCCATGTCATGATTTTTAAAGTTGCAAAGCATTCGGTCAATTCGTTCCAATGTCAAATCTGCAATAGTATCTACATTGCACTGAAATAAATGTACACTGCGCCTCGTAAAGACAATCAGTTCTGGCAGGAGGTGGTTGGGAGAGTGGACATGGATGCTATGAATAGGATAAGGTAACGTACAATGCCAAAAACAGAATAATTCTTGCTGTTGCTGTTGCTGTTGCTGCTGTTTTTCCACGTTGCTCTTTTGCTCCTTGTCAGGAATGGCATCGTACAGAGTGTTGCAAACATTTCCTTGACCCCATGCTGGAGCAAAAAGTAAAATTCGACCAGAATAAGTTCCAATCGCAATGACATTGTTGCTGCTTTCCACACCACCGTATTGGAATTCACACACGGTCAATACAGCATCATCATCATCCAGTTTTGGATTCCACAAGCCATCTACAATGAGGATGGGTCGCTCAAAACGCGTGGGGTCCTCCAAACTTTGAGAAAACGAACATGCAAAGCCACAAATGGATCCTGCATAAAGAATCATTCTTTCGTTCAGCAGGATGCTTGGCGATGTCGTGGTAAAAGATTGAAAGGACAGTGATGCAATTGGGCCATCCACAATGTATTGAGATGTGTTGGCTACTTGTAACTTGTCGTCACTGGTGGCACTTGGGTTGTCATGATTGACATTGATAGAGACAAAATGAAATGTTACAATACGAACAGTGCCATCAAAACCTCCCATGGCCAAACCCAAGAGCGAATCTTCTATATTGTCACTATTCCAATAAACAAATGTATGGATTGCAGTGATGGCACTTGGTAAAGTAAGAAGTGATTCCAATGGCTCCAAATTCTGACTTTGTGACATACTAAATGGTAAGAAGAACATATCCAACTGACTACTTTGATGAGTACTATCCCCATTCACATCATCTTTGTCACAACTAGAGCAGAACTTGCTATTGGATTGGACAATGGACGCAGGTACTAGATGGAACAACCAATCTTCCATGTGGGCATTGTTGATATCACTCGGAGTAGTAGAAAACTTGACGGAAGATTGTAACGTGTAAACTTTCACTTCATTGCCATTGACAAGAAACACAACAAATTGTCCAGCAATGTTCGAATCATGGTCATCATTATCATTTTGATGTAATGAAGTGGTGGTGGTGTGTCCTGTAGAGTTGTAGGATGGTACTGCAGTATGACATAATTCAATCGCAGAAGGACAAAAAGAGATGGGTATACTTTGAGAGATCCTCCTTCTTTCATGTCGTTTTTCCTTGCCGTATATACGATCATCTTGTCTGTCAAGAATCATGTCCACCGGTAGATATCCTTGTAACACTATACGATGACATTCTCGGTCACTGCTCGTAGTATGTTGTTGCAATCGTTCCATATTATTCTTATTCTTATCGTTGTTGTTGTTGTGTTTGACTTCTTGGTCGACGAAAGGCTGATGCTGACTCGCCATGACACCCTGTAATTTGCTACTACTACTACTAGTAGTAGTAGCAGCAGCAGTAGCAGCAGTACTTGAAGATCCCATCATGATGGTGGCATCTGTCCGACTTGGGTCTGAAATGGCGGCATGGTTTATGACAGATTGAGACTGTAGAATGCTACTGCTACTGCTCGTTTGAGTCTGATGGTCAATCATATCAGTAGTAGCAGCAGCAGCAGTAGTAGTAGTACCAACACCAGTTGCACCACTTTCCAAGTCCATCGTCATCGTCTGAGGAGTAGGTACCATCACAAATGCTTCCAAATAATAATAAAAGGGATCGTCCTTTTCTCCACCCGACGGGGATAAGGGAAGGTACGAGTGTGCAATACAAAATTGATTGTCCTTGTCCTTGTCCGGTACGGGTAGTGGATGTGCTTCCCTCTTCTTGGATTTGCTACTTATACCCCTATCAGTACCAGTACCAGTACTTGTCGTACTATTCTTGATGTTTACGTCACCGATTCGATGAATTTCCATTTGCAAACCCTGTCCAGCAGCAGTACTGAATAATGAAGAAGGAAAGTCATCATCATGGTGATGAGGAAGATCTTTGGTGCTGCTAGTAGCAGTTGTAATAATATGAATCGAATGATATTCGGAAGCCACACGATTATCATAAAATTGTCGGAACGAATCCAAGCTGTCGTTTTGTCTTTGTCGCTTCTTATTGTTGTCATCATTCGTAAAAAGTGCCGATAATCGATTTTTTGCACTGCTCCCACTGCAACAGCAACTCTTGCCCATGGAATAGCCAAGAAGTGAGCTTGGTGTCTCAACGGTACAAACTTCCGTAAAATGATTGTTGGGATTTGTTGTATTCATCGATCGTATCCTCTTATTTCTGTTCGCATTCATCAATTTGAATAATAGCAAGCAAATAGCAAAAATAATACTCTAACTAATCAGTTGTTAGTTCTTAGAGTTTTTGTACATTGTACCCCCTGTGGACTGTGGAGGTATCACAAACTGTATCACACCTTACTTTTCTCTTTTTTTTTGGTTGCAATTACGCCCCCTCTTCCGCTTCCCCCCCCCGACACACTTCTTGCAGAGGGTGGTGGTGTGAAAAATGAGTGAAAAAAAATGAAACATTGTGTGACTTTTTTAACTGAGGAAACCCATCCAGCCATGGCAAAATTTTTGGTGCTCACCCGCGCTGTAGTGTTGTATGTGCTTGCTGCTGGGGCCCGCCGGCATAGATGTTTGAATGTGTACGAGTATGTGTACCAGGTACTACCACATACAACGAAGAACTGTACTCGTCGTACTCAACACACTGAATTTGAACGACCATTAGTGACTAAATTATTGTCATCGTTTGTGACAAAGTGCTTTTTGCGCTTTTTTATCACACGGAGAAATCAAAGGTGCACCCAAACACGATGCTACCTGCTACTGTATTTGATCGGTACGAAGTAGTTGCTTCTTTATTTCCTGCTGCAGGGCACCTTGCACATTTAAGGCACACTAAAGAATACTGCAGGGACATTATAATGAGAAATTAGTCGTGCCTTTTTAATGTTACCTGGCTGGAGCTGCCATAAATAGTGCAAAGAGCCAAGAACAACAAGAAGCAGCAGCAGCAAAAGTCCCAGCAACATAAATTATTTGAGCATACAAAAAGCTGCTACCAACCAATCCATGAATATCACGATCACGACTACCACCCAAGAACTCCCACTGCAAAAGGGGAGACCACGTGTCCAAAGGACAAAGAATACGTGGGCCTTTATTAGTACTGTGATTCTGATTGGGTTTTCTTGTTGCATTTCGACGACGAGTGCAGTTTATGATTCTCTACTTGTTCTTTCAGCAGAGGACTCCTCCTCCTCTCCAAGGAACATGTCGAGTACAACGACTGCTGCTAATCAGGAACCATCTTCATTCACAAGTCCCGAGCATCCACAGCAGGAAGAAACATTTGTCAAAGGAGATGCAAACTTCTTTAATGCTGTCACAAGAAAAACCCAAGAGGTGGCTTGTCTCAATAATCCACAATGGGTTTACAGCGGTCCTCTAACTGGTGGTGGCGTTGTGAGCAACAGCGGCAACACAGAAACAGCGGTGGACTGTTTGAGTCTTTACCAAACGTCATCTGAATCTCAACGTGTGGAATTCTGTCAAATGGAAGAAGTTCGTCTTAATTGTCCACTCACATGTGGATTGTGCTGCGAAGATGATCCCACCTTTCTTTTCCCGAGATTTAATGGTCGATATGCAGGATGTGGCTGGTTGTCTGGCAACCAAGTTCGTATCGATAATAACTGCGATTTACTTTACTCTGGAACCTATGTATGGTCTGCTTGTCCTTTGACATGCGGTAGGTGCCCAGCTTATGTGAATTTGTCACCGTCTACCCAGCCAAGTGATTTGCCATCGAGTTCTCCTACACATCCACCGTCTCATGTGCCATCGAGTTCTCCTACACATCCACCGTCTCGTGTGCCATCGAGTTCTCCTACTCATCCACCGTCTCGTGTGCCATCCGTTACTCCTACTCATGGACCGCCGACTCTGAGGCCCAGTGCTTTTCCGAGTCAATCTGAAACACCTAGTAACGAACCGTCAACTATTCCGACCATGGTTCCCACGACTACGCCCACTGCTCGCCCGACAATCCATCCTACTTCGAGTCCAACCAAGATGCCATCTGTGAAACCCAGTGCTTCACCGTCTAGGGAACCCAGTCGATTCCCAACACTGAATCCTTCGACAGATCCTAGTTCGGAACCAACGTTGTCGCCGACTAGCAGTCCTAGTGCTAAACCTTCGACAGCACCCAGTGGACATCCAACACTGAATCCTTCGACACATCCTAGTTTGGAACCAACGTTGTCGCCGACTAGCAGTCCTAGTGCCAAACCTTCGACAGCACCCAGCGGACATCCAAGTGACAAACCAAGTTTATTGCCCAGTAGCGATCCGACGCCGTCTCCGTCGAATTTGCCCAGTCGTGTGCCAACCGTTTCACCAAGCAACCATCCAACCCAGTCACCATCTACGCGGCCTTCCGTCTTTCCATCAAAGGAACCGTCTGCATCTCCAAGTGACAAGCCATCGGCTCGTCCATCAATTGCGCCGTCCTCGCGTCCCACTGCCGTGCCAACAGAAGTTCCAACAAATTCACCAACCTCCAGCATCAAACCATCTCCAACACCCACCACTGTACCATCGGCTTCACCCACACTTGAACCTAGTACGCAACCATCCTCGTCTCCAAGTTCTATCCCACCAAATTTGGTATTCTTACTCACAGATGAGCAGAACTTTCGTACTCTCAGTTGTTATCGAGACTATCTTCTTTCACAGTACAACATGTCTAGTGTGGATGTGTGGGGAGACAATCTGAGCGTTCTCACGCCAAATATTGATTCCTTGGCAAAGGATGGTGCTCTTTTTACTCATTTTTACACATCGTCTCCATTATGCACTCCAGCTCGAGGAACGTTCATGACAGGCATGTATCCGCCTTTTACTGGGACAACCCGTAATAGAGGAGAGTTAGATCCAAATTTAAAGACTTGGGCTGATATTTTGCGAGAGGAACGAGGTTATAGAACTTCCTATATGGGGAAATGGCATTTGGATGGCGATGCAAAGCCGGTAAGAACTAATCATGGAAATCTTTTACTGTTTGACTATAATAAATGAACCCAACCTCAATTAACCATTTCCATCCAACAACTGGAAACAATGGCAAAAGGGAGTTGGCGCACCTGCTGGTCGAGATTTTGGATTTGACGATAATAAATATCGTTACAACAGAGGGCACTGGAAATATTTTGATGAGATCGATGGATCTCTGCAAGTCTACAGAATGAGTGAGGAGGCAAACTTTGCTGGTCGTCTCAACGAACATTTTTCGACAGACTTCTTAATGGACAGAGGAATTGAATTTATTGAAGGTGCCGTGTCAGATGAGAAACCATTCGCATTGATGATCTCCTTTCCAGATCCTCATTGTAAGTCATGAATATAGTTCGTTCCAACTTGATTGTTATGTCGACCGTCAACAGCAACTCACGCATTTTTTCTGCTCAATAGCCCCAAACCAAAATCGTCCGTATTTTCGGAACATGTACAACGATCTAGAATTTAGCGTGCCTGAAACAGGAAAAATGAACTTAAAGTTTGATCCGGCCCCTCCCGCCTTTAATAAAATGGACAAAATCGATGTAGGACCAGATGAAATTGATCAGTATTTTGATGAGTATGAGCAAATATTCTTCTCAGAACACATGCGGCAGTACTATGGAATGGTAAAATGCATCGATTTCAACGTTGTAAGTACCTTCATCCTTTCTAGTTTAAAAATAGATGGCATGATTCTCACCATACACGTGTCTCTCGCACAAATTCCACATCAAACTAGGGAAAATTACTTGAAAAGTTAAAAGCTCTCGGTGTTGATGATAACACTATTATTGTTTTTACCTCGGACCATGGAGGTATGAAGCTCGAGCACGGAATCATGAACAAGAACGCTCCATACGAGGCTTCAGCTGGCATTCCTTTCATCGTCAAGTACCCAGACCGTGTCCCTGCTGGAAAGGTTATTGATACTGCACATTCTTCGGTAGATTTTGCACCGACCATCTTGTCCATGATGGGAATTTCCGAACTTCCTTCCGGTGTCAACTTTCAAGGCATTGATGCCAGCCCAGAACTCATGAACTCCGACATAACCTCCAACAATGATCACATTACGTTCTCCTTTGAAACAGGAAACACGCCACATTGGGCTGCTGCAATCAAGAAAGGGTATAAACTGGTCCTTTCCGATAGGGAAATTCCATGGTTATTTGATTTGAACAAAGACCCTGATGAAATGATCAATTTTGCAACTTCCTCTTGGCACCAAGCAATTTTTGAAGAATTGAGGGACGCCCTGATTGGAGCCTTTACTACGTTTGAAATTCCCGTGGCCAACGAACCAAACGTTTTGTTTCTTGATGTACCGGCATGCAATGACAGTCGAGATGTCTTACCCATCAACAATGGTAAAACCTATTTTTGCACGGATATTGGAACGTCAATGCCAATTCATCGGTGCGACAATCAAGAGAAAATACGAGACCATTGTCCTGTGAGCTGCAAAACTTGCTGTCAAGATTCACCAGGAAAGATATGGATCAATAGTTCTGAGAGATTGTGCAGTTCTCTCGAGAATTTTTGTGGTGACGAAAAAGTTCGTCAATTTTGTCCTGTAACATGCAATGCATGCTAAAGTGTTTTTTGTAATAAATTTTAGAAAAAAAGTGTCTGTGATAATTAAAATAAAATCATCGAATGTAGAACTATACTACTGTTTTACACTCCCAAGTCTATCAGTTTGCCATACAATGATCTCGATTTGACAATCACTAGCTTTGGCATCCAACACTCGAGCACTTTTGTCAAACAAGATTCCACAGCTTCCAACTCTCTATTCCCATTTATATCAATCGCAACTACTAACCCTCCTCCATAATGGACATCTCTATCACTGACAATTTTCTTCATTTCTTCTCTTGTCTTTTCCAATACGTCAACTTGCAAGAAATCAATATTGGGATAATTTTTCTTGGCAATGTCAATGGACACTTTGGATTTGTCAATCCCCAATTTATACTGACAAACGACAGGTCCCAAAGTAAAACCAAAATCACATCCAATTTCCACAAACATATCCTGCGGTCTCGTATGTACCCAACATAGTCTACGATACACGTCTGTCTCTGGTGCGACTACTATTTGTTTCTCTTGTTGAATCACCGGAAATAAGAATGATTTCCTTATATTATAAGTCGCTCCAAGAGAATACTTGATTGTAATTCTATCATTAATTGGGTCATGATTTGGTTGTGGAGGTATCGTCACGGTAGCATCCGTTAGCTGTCGTTTCTTCCCACCTTTCCCCTTGGAGGTTAGAAAACGACAAGGGGCATCTGGTGGAAGTTGGTGTGATAGCTTTTGCAGGTTTCGTGTGAGTACATCATGGCGATGATATTTGTACATGTATTTCTTACCAGTAGTAGTAGTACTACTACTGGTAGTTGATGGACTGCAATTGCTACTGCTTGTAGTAGTTGCTGCTGTGTCGCTGCTGCTAATTCCAATATTGGGTAACGTATCCATACCAAAACTACAATGTAATTCGTTGGTTTGTTTGTCGATGCTTGGTTGCTTGGATATATATAATATATAAATTGATTCAATGCGACTTTGGGTTGGTTGCAAATTTATTTTTTTATTTTTTATAAAAAAAATATTTAGGTGGGTCCTCAGTGTTGGAAGATGATCCCTGACAGCCCCCCTTTTGTTTGTCTTCTATACCAACTATATACGGTTACATTGTACCCCTTACTTGTTTTTTCAGCCGACGACGACAGTGCCGTATACCACCGTCGCACAGTACTGTAGTATCGATGAGGCCCTATCTGTTGTTGTTGGACGAGGATTGTCCTACAGGGAGCAGTCTCCTCTACGCACGCCACGGTACATTCCTGTAGCCTTGCCCTTTGTTCCAAAAGCAACAATACGACAGCTTCTTGCTTGGACAGCACTAGCTACAGCTCCTCTCTTTCATCACTCAGTCAGGACCATCACAACAAGAATTGCAACATGCCCGCTGCTCAATCAGTTCAAGTATTCGGAAAGTAAGTTAGTACATGCAGTAGTAGATATATTCCTTCATTACGGCAATGGGGGAACAAATGGATAATGCGATGACGATGCGACGATGAAACGATCGACTGGAAGGAACGAATTTCGAATTCGAGGCAGAAAGCAGCGTTGAGATTCTACAAGATGAATCGATGCGGCCCCGAAAAGAAGATGATGTTGGTATCGATTGGATCGTCTGTGGTGCAATTGCCATGATAGAGAACGTGTACGCTGTCTCTTCTCTCGATACGAACATGAAGAAGTCTAGACTCGATTGGCCACTTTGTTGTATCCAGGGGACGTGCATACACTGACTGTTACAACAGCACAAACAGCATCAATCATTGCAATGAAATTCGTTGTCCGCCAAGGAACACCGTACTAGATATATTTTTTTGAAAAATAGAACTCATCTCATGACCTCTTTTTTTGTCACCACTCTCGTTTCATCAACTATACAGGAAGAAGACCGCTACCGCCTGTGCTTTTGCCAAACAAGGACGTGGTCTCATCAAGGTCAATGGTCAGCCCATTGAGCTTATTCAGCCTGAGTCTCTTCGTTTGAAAGCTTTTGAACCCGTCCTTCTTCTTGGACAGGACAAATTCGCCAACCTTGATATCCGTATTCGCGTCAAGGGAGGAGGTATCACTGCTCAGATTTACGCTATCCGTGCAGCTATTGCCAAGGCTATTGTCGCTTACCATGCCAAGTATGTGGATGAGAGCAGCAAGAACGAATTGAAGAAAGCTTTGTTGAACTATGATCGTAACCTTCTCGTGAGTGATCCTCGTAGATGTGAACCCAAGAAATATGGTGGACGCAGTGCCCGTGCTCGTTTCCAGAAGTCCTACCGTTAAAAAACAAATTCTAATGCGAGTAATATAATAATAAAATACACACATTATTACTGTCGATTGAGAGTGTACTACATGGGTGTACTGTGGTTGTATCTGTCTTGCTAGAGAGAAATGACTGTTACACTCCGGCGGTTTGAATCACAACCTTGCCTCTGACTTGACGACTTTGCTGCAGTTGAAATGCATCTTGGGCACCCTGTGTGGTGAATGGAAAGGGTCCACGATTGTCCACACATGCCTTGAGTTTGTGGTCACTGGCAAGTTGTAATGTTTCTTGTAAAAGGTCGATTTTGTTGTCTAGACTCATGGCGAAGGTATAGGCTGGAAGTGATGGTTTTCCAATGGTTCTGGAATAGATGGCACGGTAGAGGCTGGGGAAGAGCATTACCTGGAGGATTTGCCACATGTTGTGCATTTCATATTCATAGCTATCTGGAACCAATGTCAAGTATCTACCTCCCTGATTGGCTGGTTTGACAAGCATCATGGGCTTTTTCTGCTGTTGCTGTTGTTGTTGTTTCTGTTGTTGTTGTTCCAAAAGACGCAACCAACCTCCACCGGCAAGGTCAATGACTGTATCAAATTGTTCCACCGCAGCAGCATCATCACCATTATCGGCATCACCAGTCATGATTTCCCTCTTCCACTCTTGAAAATCATACACATCATGTGTATTATAATCCAAGGCATAGTTGCACAGCAAGGGTTCCTTCAACATTCGATCCGGATCATGCGATGCAGCAGCAATGCATTTCACACCCTTGATGCGTAAGATTTGACACAAGTGACTGCCCACACCACCTCCAGCACCCATGATAATGACTCTTTCATTGGGAGTGATCCTTTGTGAAAGACACAATGCAATCGTGGCACTGCTTGCTAATGCAGCTGCATCCTCGGACGTCAAGTTGTCAGGAACTTTGTAAGTCATTTTTGGAGAGATGTGGGCATATTCTGCAAGAGCATCTCTTGGACCTTTTGTGAATCTTGCAGCAACACGATCACCGACGTTATAGCCAACCGCGGAGGGGTCGACATTGTTCATATCCACCACTGTGCCACATAAATCGCCCCCAGGAATATATGGAAACGAAGGGGGACCTTGGAATTCTTTACATGCTCCAGATAATACTCTTACATCTCCTGGTGCCAATGCTACTGCATGGGTTTTCACTAAAATGTTTCCTTTGGGTATTTCAGTAGGTTTGGCAAAATCTGTCACAAGTTGAAGATTGTGATAAGATCCGTAACTGGGAGAAATGATAGCTTTCATTGTTAGAGAAGTGGTGAGAAGAACAAACAAAAAATGGACCTGAAAGAACAAGCGAAAAGAACCCAACAAGGAACGGGTGAGATCAGCTAGCAAGGTTGAAATGTCAAAGTAGGTGATGCAATTAATTTTACTTTTCAATGCCTGTTCCCCCTTTGGCACATTAAGCTGAATAATAAAGAACAATCTTGAATTGTTCTTTTGATGTCGGGGGACCTTGACCTTCCTTTGGTGTCGGAACAGGTGTGAAAAAACAAAAAAGAAGTAGGTATCTTTCATCTTTTTAGATGGGTCATTGTACTGTACTGTCATTGTAACAGTTAGCTGGACATATGGCGGCCGGTATGGCACACCCCGGCACGTACGCACACACACGTAAGATGATATGATAGAACCCCCGACGGAGAGGACAAGTGCCAATGGCATTGTACTTCTTGTAGTACTCTGTGCTCTCCACTCTACTGTACTCTAGCTAGCTAGCTACAGTACAGTAGAGGACAGAAATCATCATGATGGGCGCGCAACTTTTTCTGTTTTGGCGTCTGTAGGTTTCACTCTCATTTTTGGAGGTTCTTTTCTTTCGGTCACTTCTGGCAGCAATTGGCATTGCTATTATTATTGTCTCTCTTTCTTATAAAATCAATGATCAATGGCACAGAAATAAACTTTTTCAAAATAGCATCGCAATAATTCATAATCATTGTTAAAATATAAATCATGCACATTACCTAATTTAATTATTAATTATTACGGCCTCGTCTCCCAGAGTGATGTGATCTACTACGGAGTATTACCTGTTTCTTTCTTGTAGATTTTGAATTCCTTATACGGCTCTTTGCATGTTCAGGTGTTGTCAATAGATATGAAACCAACATCCCTGGAAAAAAATGTTCTATTTGCCACTTATAAGAATTCATATATTTATTGTAAACACATCATGTATCATACAGGTCGTGTAGTAATATCTCCATTGACCTGGGATAAAAATACGATTATTTTCTTCTTCTTGCTGCTGAAATTCCATTGCTGCTGCTGTTGTTGGTGGTTCGATCCTCGTTCTTGCTTTTGAGGAATTAGTTAGCAGAATATTTCTTGTGCTCCTCCTCGGCTGTTTAGTACCACCACAGTAGCTCTCTGCTGTAGAGATTGCACAGTACAGTACTGTACCTGCTTTGTTCGACTGTGTACATACTGTGTAGTTTACGTCGTAAAGCAGTTTCATCCCTTGTTGATAAAATCAAACACCTTTCTTCTCAATCAAATTACTCTAGTAGTAGACATATTTAATTACCGTACTTTCTTTCCTGGAACAAAATAAAATAACTGCAATACACCATGAGAGTCACTGCTCACAATCCTACTGCTAGTATTAGTAGCAGCAGGCATCATGACGATGACGACGACGAATCGACGACGACAACAACAACAACGGATCTCTTTTCGTATTTGGAAACACTCCCCCGGTCTTCCCTCTTGGCTCTTTACGAAGATCCATCGCGAGGTCAATATGCAGCCAAGACGATCCTTCAAAGACTTCCAGAACTTGCCCGTCAATTCACCATTCGCCTTTCCGTTTGCGGGGGATCTTTTCCTTATGACCGATGTGCCGCGTGGAGTGCCAGTCGAACAAAGCGAGATGTGAAAGCAGCCTTGCAACGAATGCAGGCTTTGGGTGTCCTTGATCCCGTCCCTTTGTTATTAAAGTCTTCCGAAGAAGATGACATTGATTTGAATATGAACAAACAAGAAGAAATAACTCATAGGCTGAAACTGGAACATATTGACCCTAATGGAATTTTATCTCTCAGTCCACAATTTTACAAGGCGATTCAAATTTCATTGACATGGCTCAGTCCGTCGCCGTACCCGGAACTATCCAACGAGGAATTGATACACTTTGAACAGATGGAACGACAAAATCCTTCGGAGAAGAAAAAATATCCTAATCAAGTACCAACCTTTATAGAATTGGAAACTTTTACACAGAAACGATGGGATTCCGTATTGCATTACTTGGTTGGAACGGATGATCCTGATTACGAGGATCCACCGGATGCGATTCAAAATTTTCTCGAAGAAACTGGATTGATGCAACAAGATCCAGAATATCGAGGTGGTAGTGGTGGTGGTAATCAAAAGGCGCCTCTTATTATCAGTTCCAAGGGATATGAATTCATGTTGCAGGAAGTTCATGTGCAAGTATGGCAATTTATTCTAAGGTACATTCAAAAGCTGGGAGCACAAGTCAATATGGAATCCTTCCGAAGGGAAGCCTTGCTCTTTCTTATTTGTCTTAGTTATTGTAAAGTTGGCAAGGGATATCCTGCTGGAGCACTGTCCAAGGATACCAAAAAGATCATGAAAGATTTCAGTCTCTTTGGACTGGTGTACGTGTGTCGGATTGGTGGAGCCACTTTGTTCTTTCCAACCCGGGTGGCCGTGAATCTTGTTGTGGGAGGTTTGACCGATGGACTTGTTACTACAGGTACTTCTGCCAGCAGTAGTAGTACTGCAGCTTCGACGGCGATGGCGGCGGGGGGAGGCAGTGCCTCCGAAAGTACTTCCATTGCGGCATTGTCCAGCAGTGCGGCTTCTACCAGAGTGTTGGAGAATGCATTGGAAGACCCGATGCCATCCAAGAATCACATTGCCATTATTGTTCAGACGAATTTTCAAGTATGTGCCTATACCACTTCTTCGTTGCATGTGTCCATGCTGGGTTTGTTTTGTGACGTGACGAGTTTTCGAAGATTGCCAAATGTCATATTTTACCGTATAACCCGCGATTCGATCAAGAGTGCCTTCAAGTTGGGCATTGAAGCTCGACAAATTCTAAGATTTTTAAAAATGCATGCTCATCCAAGGTTACGGACGGGAGATCAATCATTGATTCCGGGAAATGTCGAAGATCAAATTATTCTTTGGCATCGAGAACTAACCCGAGTGAGAATGGAAGAGGTCTATTCGTTGCAATGCAAGGATGAACATGAATATGAGGCGGTGAAGCAATTTGTACAAGACCATGATGCATTTGGATGGGGAAGTGAGGTGAAACTCAGAATATTGGTCAAGTACGACCATGCAGAACAGACTGTAGCCTTTGTCAGACGATGGAGGACCAAACTTTTCAAGAAGAGAGCCATGTAGAAATGTATGAAATTCATATAAAATGAAACGTAAATGCTATCATTACTCGTTTTACCCTCTTTTGTTTATGGAACAATGTGTTCTGTGGTAAATGTGGAAACAAACACAGTGTATTGATCCAAATTAATGGTGGCATGATACCACTTGTCTGGAAAGTAAATCATGTCACCAGGAAACAACGTACATTCATTGGGTTTATCCTGGTGCTGGGGCTTTTGTTGTTGCTCTTGTGGTGACGGTGGTTGTCCCAAACGTGTGTATACTTCTTCCATCCAATGTCGTGATGTAAAATCAGGATCATACAATGGTTTTTGGTCTGGAGGGTAGAGTACCCAATGCTTCCTCCCATGTATCGATTGGCTAAACCCTGGTCCATGAGTATGCCACTGAACACCCGAGCCTTTACCACCAATACCAAATGCTAAAGCACTCAAGTCTTTGGTACAAGTTTGACATGGTGGTAAGCAGAAATCAGATAGCAATCGTTGCCATTCGTTGGAATAGGTTTCCCCAAAAAGATACCAAGTCTCATTACTCAAATGAGTAGGGAGCGTCTCGGAAGAGATAGTTTCGTTGAGATATTGGACCAATGGTATACTTTTACGATGAGCCGAGTATGAATTCGACGAAGAAAGTGTGACATAAAAATCATCCGGCAGATTGGACGTAATATTTGGCAAGGACGTTTTTTCTTGAAAAATTGAATAACTACAGCCATTGTGAGAGGGTTGATCCTGTGTAGTGTGAATGATGAGTGGCTTGCTGTACAAAGGAGGTACAAGCCTATTATTATTATTATTACTATTACCGGCACTGCCCTGAAATCGCTTGGAAACATCGGAGAGATTGATTCTTTCAATATTGCATTCATGTATGGCGTCTAGATTCCATTTCCACTGCTTCTTGCTAGTAGTACTGCTTCTGCCGTTAATCGCACATGTGGTATTGTTACTGCAATCGTCGTGATTGAAGTTGTCACAGCAGGTGAGCGAAGACGACAATGACAAGTCATAACGTTCATGATTGTTGCTGCTACTAGTACAAGACAGTGAAGCATCGTCGACTGTTTCTTCTGTCTTGGAATCGTCGTCTTTGACTACTATGGTACTAGTAAGCGCATCTAATGGAATGGCAACAGCTACTTGTAGCAGTATCGATAGAACTATTGTAAATGGTTGCAAATAATAGGACCAGCGCATGGAAATTGATTGTTGGTTGGGCGGAAAATGAAAAATGAAATGATACAACCAATGTGTTTGTCTCAATTAGTTAGCACTAACTAGAGAGGAGGCAAAGTTATTTCCGGTGTTAGAAGTGATGAGTGTGTGAGACAAAGAGACAAGAGTTATAATATAGAGTTTTGTTTTAGAAATATTATACGTGTGCCAGTAGCAGCTACCACCACTGACTGCCTCCGTTGACAGAAATCAGAAAACCGAAAGATCAAAAGTTTCAAACAACAAATTAAAGTATCACTAGTTATAGTATTGATGTTTCATATATTATTATATATTTCCAACAAAAATGAATGGAGCCCCACTACTACCACTATAGTATTACACTTGGACTACTTCTTGGACAATGTTTTCATTCTCATGGCCATTTCACTTTTCTTACTTGAACGATACAGATTGGCTACATCTTCATTTGCCTCAGAACATCTTTGCAGAGAATGCTGATCACATCTTGTTTGAATGTACTTTGCCCCAACCGCTTGATATTCTGCATGAGAGACAAGACCGGATAGAGCTGTATTGAGTTCATTCAACAATTGAACAATGAGAGGATTCGACGTTAATTCGAGTTGTTGTGCTTCTTGTTGCAGTTTCTTTATGAAATCATGGATATTAGATCTAGCCTTGGCTAAATCACCGTATTGTGCAATAGATGCTGCTGTCTCATTGAGAATTTGAGTCGTTTGGATTCGAATACATTGCAATGCAACATGAGCATTTGGTTTGGATACAGCATCACTATTCAAGGGTCTAGAAATACATCCCACAATATCGGGACTTCTGGCAAGTTTTCTTTGAATGGTATCCAAATATACAACATTCACCATGACATGTGGGATAGGTTCATGATGATGATCATCATCATCTCCTCCAGATACTTCTTTTAGATTTTGATCTCGTGCCAGTGTTGTTTCTACAATGACATCTCTGGACTCTTCTGCATAGAAATCACCAATGGAAACATGAAAAGAACCATCCATTTGTTTGATTGCCTTTTCATGTTTCACACTCTTGATGCCAACCCCCAAAGCACAAGATTCTGGAGGTACTTTGATCTGAACTGTAACATTTTGTGCTACGACAGAAAGAATTCCACCCAAAGCATCGCCAAAAGCCGATGAAACATCCGAATCCTTGTCTACAAAGTAATACGTCCCACCTGGCGTTGCCTTGGAAATGTCTCCAAGCATTTCACGATCATGATCGACTCCATATCCAAAGCAATGAATCACAATATCAGATGATGGTTGACTAGTAGTAGTAATAGTACTATCAATAGTACTTCCTTGTTGTCCATGCTGATCATGGAACGAACCCAAACATCCCTTGGTCAATGCAACAATGCCCTCCCTATCAGATATTCCAACATTGGCATGTCCATCGGTCAATAAAAAGATGGCTCTAACAGCATGGGGTGATTCCACGGAATGTAATTCTTGAGCTGCTAAACCAATGCCTCCACTCATATTCGTACAGCCATAAGTGTCAAGGCTTTTGATTTTTGAAATGGCAGCTTCTTTGATTTCTTGTGTACTGAGTTTTCTCGCAGGTATTTCCAACTTTGCTTCACTTCCAAATACCACAAGGCCAAATCTATCTTGGGAACTTAATTCACGCAAAAGTAAACAAAGAGTGTCCTTGCACAAATCGAGTTTCCTCCCGTTCATGGATCCTGAAATATCCAAGGCAACGACAATGTCAACGGGAGCTCTACCTTGCGCTGCATTGTTACTTGTAGCAGTAGTACTGTCATTATCTGGTGGTGATGGAACAACAAGTTCTCGAGCAGTAACCGTTGCACAGAATTCTGTAGATTCTAGGAGAGACTTTGTTCCAATAACATCATGGCGAGGAATGACCTTTGCATGCAGTGTGCTTGGCATTGCTACTGCTGCTGGGTCCTTGGGAGGAGGGAAAGATTGACTCTTGTTGTCATCGTTGTCTTCTGGTCCTTCTTCTTGTTCTCTTACTCGTCCTTCTCCTGGAGCAGCAAAGTCGACCTTTGCAATGTGGACGAAATCGTCGGTAGATATAATGTTTTCATCCACAGAAGACATGAGGAGATGGTGGAGAAGAAGGGTTTCTTTGTTTTTCAATGAATTGATAGACTAAAATGTGTTTCTTTTAATTACAGTAGTAGGACGATGTGATGTTGTGTTCTTTGTTCTTTGGTCTATCTTGGATCTTTGGGGCTTTTCCTCCCACTCGCAACTTGAGAAGCCGCAGATGTTCCTTGGCCACTGTAGTATTGTACAGCACCACTGTACAGTAGTACCCTGGTACTTCTTACCTTGTACGTAACCACAGGTAGACATCAAAAAGACACGACTGGGGGGGGTTCTGAACATCCCGGAATCTGTGTGAACTACCGTATGTGGAACGAAAATGAACAATGAACGCCATCCTTTGGGCAGTCCAGCAGCCGGCAGTCTATGATGAGCACCAATTGCACCAATGCACATTTTTTTTATACAAAAGAACCAAGAACGTTCAGAAAGAAGTAGAATTCAATTCTAACTGTTTTTTCTATTCTACCTACACTTGAGTTCTTGCAAAAATCGACGTAGTAATCTCCTTTCCATCATTTATTATGGCATCTGTTCAGGCAACACTTGATCAAATTAATAGCGTACTCAAGAATCCTACTGGAGAACCAGGAGGGAAGAAAGTTCCTTACAGTTTTTACAGTTGTAAAACAGTATCCTGGGACGACGTGCAGCGTGGAACTGTAGGAGATGAATTGTCCTGCTGGGGGTCCAATATCACTGATACAAGACTCTATGCAAAAGACGGTCGTCAATTATTTACTGTTCGCTGTGACAATTGGAATGAAAGACTGGGAAAGGTCACTGCCAATGATTTGGCACTTATAGCCAGTGGTATTGATGGAGGAGGAACGGGTCGAGGGCTCAAACCTGTATCTCTACGAACGGTACTATCCAATATTTCAAAGTATGGAGGATATGCCAATGTCAACGTTGATAGTCTATGGGATGAAAAATTGGATGAGGAAATTTCAGTACGATTTCAAACAACGTTTCTTCCAGTTGAAGCAGTAGGTGAAAAACAGACATTGGAATTCGCCCCTGAAGCTTACAATTACAACACTCTGAGTGATGAAAATCCGAAAAATCTCATTTTGCTTTGCACTACACAAGGTCTTGCTGTTCAACAAGATGGTTTTGGAGGCAAGAAGTTGTACCATCATGACAAAGTACAACAAGACAAAGATGATGAAGACAAAGGAGCAAAGACGAACCATGGAGACATCCATCGTTATTGGCTGGAAGCCGAGTCATCTTCTCACAAGGTTGGTGGTGCTCAGGTTGAGACCTTGGAAGAAAAGCAAGATGCACTGGAACGTGGAAAGGCGACATCGGCTGTGATTGGAACCAAGGCTATTGGAACACGCTTCAATGTCCTAATGACAATTCAAGTACCCCTGAAGCAAAAGAAGACTTCTGGTTTTATTGGTTATGATGGTACTCTTAAGATTCCTCGTCCTTCATCACTACTGCAGAGTCTTTATGGCATGGTATGGCAACGAATGTATAGGGTACAAATGCCTGCAGAAGTAGATTGGGATTTACCAGTCATGAGAGATACAAATTCTAGTGCTACTAGTGTTTTGGGTCATTCTTCTGCTGCAAGAGTGTCAAAGGGATCAATGGTTGATACATGGCAAGGAGTGTCTGTAAAGGACCCAGAACGCCACCCAAATGAACATGTTACGGCAACTATTGTTTTGTATTATATTTGTTCAGGAGGTGTTCCTTCTGCCAAAGATGTCATGAGTGCAATAGACGATCTTGAAGATCTCTATAAATCAGTTGACATCAATGGTAAACTTGAAGATGAAGACTTTGACTTTATGAAGACAGAGCTCACAGGGAAAGATATGATTGATGTCAAGACAAAGGTAGAGAATCAACCACATTCTGCAGATCCAAATCCAAGTTTACCGTTGAATGCAGATGTGTTTCCACAGTAACAAGTAGAATAATTATCTTTCATTTATTTAGTGTTTTACTGTCCATTAAATTGCTCTCTCGGCAAGAGTACATTACGCAGCAGCAGGTTGTACTACCCGCACCGAATCTTGTTTCCCTCTTTGCTTGCTCCCTTTCAAAATGACCGATTACTGCTATTGTTGCACATATCCGTATCCTTTTGCCAGACATTCATTCCATTGTGCAAATACATCATTACAATTTCCGTCTCCTCTGGCCGCTTTTTCCAAGCAAGAAATGACTGAAGATTGTTGTAAATCACAAATATCATTTCCACTACTACTACTATTGTTTTCTTCTTTCAGCATTGCAGCTTCTTTTCCAGGCTCTTCAACCACCTTTGGTACAAACTTGTGACGGGCATGATCCTGTTCTTCGTCTTTTCCTCTTTTTTTTTCATCATTGTGAGAATAGTTGTAGTTCTTGCTGTTGTTCCTGTTGTCCGTCGTCGTATTCCTCTTGATGATCATGCTAGTAGTGCTAATAGTACTACTAGTAGGACTGGCGCTACTTCTTGTTCTTCTGCTGGTGCTGCTACTACCACCAGTATTATCAGCGGCAGAGTTAGTAGTGCTACTTCCCATCACTGCAATGTTCTCACGTGGAAGTGCCTCCATACTTTTTCATCAAGTCTCGTTCGTCTCATCAAACAATTAATTAATAATTAAATGTACGGCATAATACCGTTCATGTGCAACCAAACACCAAAAACAAAGACATACACAGTGTGTAGAATAAAAAATAAAAATCAACCGTCAACGGTCAGTCTCCATCCATGGGGATGGGCACAATACTGTAAGTGGCCTTAACCACGTGTAAAGGCCTCTGTAGAGGAACCACTCTAAATCTAAAATAGACTAAAGGACCTGTACATGTTTTACAGTACACTGTATACAGGATCTTTATTCGTGCTTCTCGTTTTCTCATATTTATTGCGCGCGCCCCACAACATCTCACTTTCTACAACAACACCAAAACAAATAAATCATTATGAAACATTGCCCATGTTCTTGCATCTTGACTGTTCTTGTACTATTGTCATGCAGAGTTAAGACTAGCAGCAGTGAATGGGTGAAAAAGGCTCAATTTCAGTCAAAAGTGATTGGAAATGATCTCGTCATGTCTTATCCCATTATTGCATTAGGTGCGCCCAACAGTCAAGAAAGTGCAGTGGGTTCAGGAGAAGTCTGTTTTTACAAATACAATGAAATGAAACAACAGATAACCAAATCAACATGTTTGCGAGGATATGAAACCTATGAAAAATTTGGTCAGAGTGTGGCATTGAGTCGTAGCAATCCCAAACGTGCAGTCATTGGTGCACCAGGTGCCAGGATTGATGCTGACACTTATTCTGCTGGTGGAGCTTATATTTATGAATACAATGAATCATTGGATGAGTGGGAGTTGATGGAAAAAATATTGGGAAAAAGTAAGGATGAAAGATTGGGATCTCTGGTATCCATATCAGATGATGGTAATTTTATTGCAATTGGAAACTCTCCCCATACAACTGGAATTTCCAATCGAGTTCGATTGTATCTCTATGATGATATGTTGAAAAGATGGGTAGGCTTTGGGGGTCATTTTCCATCCTATGCATTGTCTTCTACAGACTCGTATTCTGCAAATACATTGTCCGACATTTCTGTGCTTGCTCTTGACAGTGATGACGATGACGACGTATCATTAGGAAGGAGATACTATGTTGCATTCACATCAAAAAATTACATTGCTGGAACAGATTTTTCACTTGCACGAATCTACAAATATAATTATACCTTGGACGAGTGGGATCAGATCACCAATGATTCTGATTGGTTTTGCTACACTTCGAGTGGTGGCGGTCGACTTGATTTCAACTTTGCAAGAAATGTTTTAAAACTACATCCATTGGGCAAATCAATGAACTTTGTAAGAGGGTGTGCTGGTACCAACAATGGGGCTAAACCATTAATTACCTTGGGCATTTACAATGCAACATTCAATCCCATTATTGATCTTCCTACTACTAATAGCTACAGTTATACAGGAAATAATGCCTTCAATCTATTTTTATCGGATGATGCAAAGGTACTTGCAGTGTACAGAACTGGTGCAGTTTATGCGTATGAAATAAATCAATCAACAAATGAATGGGTTTTGAGTGAGACTATAACAACGTCATCTAAAGCCATGGCTTTTTCAGAGGGTGTTCTAGTAATCGGAACAACTCCCAATTCGATTAGCAGAGGTGGCGATATATACACAATTTATCAGAACGCCAATAGAAAATATACCCACCACACAACAACTTCTACAGAACAACAAAAAGGAAAACAAAATCGGCAGCATCAACAAGGAAGAATTGGCACCAACAATGAAGGCTATAGTACTAGTAGTAGCTCATCCTTCCAAAGAGTGTTGTTTGGTATCTTTGTCATCATAAGCTTAAGCTTTGTGACTTACCAGCTCATAACAAAAAATACTAGTCATTCATGTGGTTTCTGCAGCAGGAGTAATACTGCTGTAAATGGTGGTGGTGGTGGTGTTCATAGGATTCTGGTGAATGCACGTTTGCACAGCAGAAACAACTCATCCTCCTCCTCTAGGAGGATGACCACGACGGATGATCATCATTTTGATGGAAATAATGCTAATGGAAATCCTAATGAGGCTGGGGAGACAATCAGTCTCAACCAAGAGCTTCAAAACATGAATAGATCAATAGTTTGATTGATTTGGTTATGTAGTGAAAGTAGTAGTAGTTAAAAGGTTACTATGAAGTATAGCTAGATTCGATGACTGGCACTGCACCGGCACTAGCTGGTACCTGGGTAGTAGGATCGGAGGAGGGATGTCTACTCCTCTATGGCTACTGTCTACGGTAGTAATGTACTAGCCACTCTAGAGAGACAAATGAATTGACAACTCCCTGGTCATCTCATCTCATTCATTTGATATATTATTTAATAGGTATTTAGCATCTATATAGAATTGAAATATCAACAATATGCAAACGACACAATCATCAAAGACTGCATCCGCCAAGATTGGAAGTAGCGGCGGTGGTAGCGGAAGCACCAGTGTCTCGACCAAACAAGTGCATCCTGCAATTCTCTCAACCTTTGCTCCTACAGGATGCGAGCTTTCTACCTGGGCATACTTGACGCTTCCTCGACCGACGGATTCCAATTTGAAATCGAGCTCAGCGAATTCTCAGGAACTTCCGAATTTAGTCACGGCGCATTCGAATTCACTAAAGATTCACGTCGTCGATCCAATGAGTGGCACACTCGTTCTTGCTTCGAGTTACGATAACCTAGCAGGGACGATCACGACGTTGCACGCACTTCCCAATGCAGCAGGCACCGCTTCGGGACGGAAATATGATGGTCTTCTCATTGGATTTGCTGGTCAGCCAAGAATGTCAATTGTATATCCCCCCGGGGGGCTACTTGATGAATTGTCTGTTTCGTCATCGGGCAGCGGCCGCGGCGGCGGCTGGAGTGGAGTCCTCACGGCTTCGAGTATTATTGATTTGACACCTGCCTTAATTGAACGTTCTCTTGGCAGCGTATCACCTCTGGAACAAGATCTTACTTGCTGCATCACACAAGATAAAAAGGTCCCAACGGTGGCTGTGATCCTTGGGGGTGGTGTGAGTATTGCTGCCTTTCATCTTCACAAGTCAAAGTATGATGGGACGATGTCTCAGGATCCTTCATTCAACAGGGAGAAATCTATTCAGAATTGGTGGAGGACAGCAAGCGATCCATATTTCCTTCCATTGTCAAAACTTGCATTGGCAGTTCCCATGTCCAGAGTTACAGCTTCTTCGGCCTTTTATCAAAAATATCAAAGTCGTTCGTCTCATACTGCGGCGGGTCAAAATGTTTCCAAATTTTCTCATGGATTCGGCGATGTACTGTCATCGGCCTTTTTGAGTGGATATACGGAACCTGTTCTTGTGATTTTGCATTCGAATCCGCATCGATATGGTGGTAGATCTTGTACTGGTAGATTGGGACATCGTTCGTCTTATACTCGAACACCGTTGTGTCTTACGGCTATTTCCATTTCGATTGTCCAAAGAAGGAGTGTGGTTTTGTGGTCCTTGCCAGATGCTATGCCTTCGGATGCCTTTGAATGTCATTCTCATCCCAAGGGAGGGGTGCTGGTGGTGGGTGTCAATGAAGTAGTGTATGTGGATTGCAGTGGGAAAATAAAATGTTGCACAGCCGTCAATGGATGGGTGAGATCTACTGGAAGTGCAGCTTTGCTGCCAAAGCTTGGTAGTTTTGGAGGTATTATGCAACCAAATCCGTCACCATTGCCCAAGTTGAGCATTCAGTTGGATGGGTGCAGGCTGAGTTTTGTCAATGACAATGTGGCCATGTTGGCACTGAGAGATGGTACGTTGTACACAATGGAATTGCATGATGAGAATGAATGTGTGGGAGTAGGGGGAGATGATGCCATGTGTATTAGTCTGTCACCAGTTGGGAAAAGGATTGGTGGATTGGGCATGATATCGACACTCAGTGTATTGCTGCTATTGAAGATTCAAGAGATAGAGGTTGACTTTGGAAAATTTTTGGATGAATCTAGTTTAAACCCAAAGAAAGAAGAAGTTGTCAAGGATAATTCAGATAGCTTGGGTTTAAGCTCAGTAAAACAAACCAAGAGTGTTTGGAAGGATGACGCATCGTCTTCACTTGGGTTGATATTTGCTGGATCTCGGATGGGAGACTCATCCTTGTTATTATATGGATTAAAAGACAAAGTAGAACTAATACCGTTGGAGAGAGAGTCTGATGATGAAGAGCGATCAATTCACGATCCCAAACGCAAAAGAGAGGACGATACTCCGAGTAATGGACAAGTGAAAAAAGAAAAGTTGGAATTAGATAGTTTAGGTCCAAACAATATTGAATCAAAAGAACAAAAGATTGGAAACGATACAACTACTGTGACTGATGACGAGGGAAATTCATCACTTGAGGACATGTTGCGCCTTGAAGAAGAGGCTCTGTACGGGCTTGATTCTGACGAGGGCATGTATGCATCACGTGAACAAAAGAGAAATATCACCCTTTTACCTGGTATTACTCCTAAGCAGCTTTACAGACCACAGATCAGAGCCATGTCTGTGTTTCAACACACAAAAGTGCTTGACAGCCTGACAGGTTTGGGGCCTATTGGCCCAGGATGCACAGGACCCACGGCAGGGAGAGAATCAAAAGATGCAGTATCCATGTTTCGTCATATGCTCCGAACACCTAGCAAAGGTTCAGTTGTAAATGTCCATCCGTGTGGGTATGGATCCAGTGGGGGGTTGGTTAAACTTTCTAATTCAGGTATGCATCCGGGGCTGACGATTGAAAGTGAGATCGATTGCCTTGATGTAGGTGCAATATTTCCTTGTCCGCTATTGGGTTATTTTTTTGTACAGAAGAAAGGCCAAAATTCCGGTTGTATTATCATGAGAGTTTCAAAGGAAGAGAACCTTACAGCGCTTGAAGAAATAAGTATTGATTCGGTCGTTGATGACAGTGCGAATGATGAAAATAGCATTCCTTCATTTCACAATGTTCGTGATGTTTTAACGCGAATGAGTATTCTCTCAGTAAAGGAATTCCAATGTAGAGATGATTTGTCAACCAGATGCATATTCATTACCCGTTTTGGGAGCGCATATGGACTCATCATCTTGTCCTTCACTCAGGGAAAATTTGTCATTGATCATTCACATTTCATCGGCAGCCTCGACGATGGACAAATGATTGATCGGGAGTGTCTTGTCAGTGCATCGTTTGTGGAAAGTCTCAACGCGTCCAAGTTACTTGCTGATGCAGAAGATTTATACCTAGCTTGTGTCTGGTCAAGTGGAAATGCTAGCATCTTTAATATTTCTAAGCAGGGCGCGTGGACTATTCAAGAGTTCATTATCAGCAGAGACGTCGTGAAACGTCAAGAAGACATCAATAAATCTGGATTTTATGATGACGGGCGTATTACAGCGATTGATGTATTTGCCATTCCTGACAATATCTTTGAGACTAACAGCCAGACGAAAGCGACTAGCGGAGACGATGAAAAAGACGATTCGGCAAATTGTTCCAGTGAGGAATTCAACTTTGATGAGGACGATTGGGAACTTTACGTTGATGGAGATGAAAACTTTTCAAACGAGTATTCCAATCGTAAGCAGGAAATGAAACCCGAGAAAAGAATGGAAGCTTCTGAAATGGCACCATCTCGGTACAATTCTCTTGCGGGTTACGTTTCTGGAGCTGGATTATCAAAACGTAACAAATCTGTGTTGGCGATCACGAGGCAATCAGGACAATTGGATATTTATGATGTTTCAAAAGTCTTTTCATTGAGCGAGACTAATGTGCGAATTCTTAGTTACGAAGAATTAAAGTCGCGTGCTTTGCTGTGGAATTCCAGCAGCGGTTGCGGACAAGGGAGTTCCATTTTGAATCCATCATCAATTTATTCGAGGCATCCCCTTACACAAGAGAGCTACCCAGCGGAAATAAGATTCTTTTTTTGCGGACCTTCGGAGTCTGTGAAGCCAGATGACATGAGGGATTTGTCTTTAATGCGCTCACTTTGTTTACTCGTGGAAACTAACCAAGGTGATACTCAGTTGTACACTGCAACAAAATCTAGTGGAAGTGACGACATATCTTTTGAACGAGTTCCACTGCACTTAGTCTCCAGGCCAGGCAGAGACGAAAAGAGACATAGAGACAAACTCATTCGCAAAGGAATTGCTAAAGTTGCCGACGGAAGTAATGCCATGTATCGAAACAATCGACTGCATCGTTTCTTTTCGATTTCAGGCGAGGATGGTTTATTTGCTGCAACATCACGACCCATGTGGTTCTTGTCAGAAAGAGGGGCGCCATCAATTGTATACCATAGACTTCGACACTGCGCACCTGCTGGTGGTGCTGATGTGCCTATTGCTGGATTTTGCTCCGGATTTCCCCTCAATTCTCAGAAAAGTCATTCTGGCTTTATCACTGTCCACGAAAGAATTGGTAGAGTTGGAAGTCAGCGATTAACCCTTTGTAATGGGTAAGTGATTTTAAGTTTTTGACGCGTGCGATTGAAAATGGACGGCAAATTTTACTCACAACATTTGAGAAGATTGTCAGACGTATTTACGACTCATGGAATTCTTACGGGCAAAGGGACATGTGTCGAAAAGATCCCGTTGGGTGTAACTGTCCGTCGGATAGAGTATATTGATGACCCTTCAATATCAAATGTCGCACATCCTATTTTCGCGATGTTAGTGTCACGAGAAGTTGACGTTGTTCAAAGTAATTTAATTAATGACGGTCTAACAGAGCAACAGAGAAATCAACTCAAGGAAGAGAAAGAGCGTCAGAAAATGGCAAAACAGGTTGAAGCAGATCTTGGCGGTTTTGATATTGAGCACGAATGGGTTGAGCAAATCGAGCGCGATGATTGCTTCGAGATAGAGAAACGCTATGTAGGGGCTCCTTCAATACCTCAGTCGAGATATGAACTTTGGGTAAGAGAGAAATTTGAATCTTTGAATCATAAAAAGATTTTCTTACTGATCATGTTCTTAATTCTGCTGCCCTAGGTAATTGATTCTTCCAATTGGGAAATATTGGACACGTTCCAATTTGACGAATTTGAGCACGGAATGACGATGAAGTCTTTATCGCTATCGGATGTAAGTGTAATCAATTGGGTCTTATATTTAACCATCAAAGACAGCTAACCAACATCTCTGTCCATAGATTCCTCCTGATATGACAGGTAGTAGCAATAATGCAGACGATGACATGTTTCACGATGAAGTACCTTTCTTAGCGGTTGGAACTGGTGTGATTGATGAGGATGGCGAAGATGTTAGCTCCAGGGGAAGAATAATCCTCTTTCAGTTGAGGCGAACAGGTGATCGCACGGCTAAGTTCGAGTTAGAGCTGCATTTTTTGTATGATAAAGAAATTTCATTGGGGCCTGTAACTGCTCTTAATGGCCTCACCTGCGAAGGAAAGTCTCGCCTTATAGTTGGTGCGGGTGCTGAGATCACTCTAGAGCAATGGGGTAGTGACAAGCTGACTCAAGTTGGGTTTTTCCATTGTTACATGCAAATTCAGGACGTTATTGTCTTCAAAAATTTCATACTGTTAAGTGATGCATACGATTCACTTCACTTTCTGGTTTACAGAGAATCTGATAAAAGTCTCACTTTGCTGGCTAAAGATTACGAGCCAACAAGTATGTACGCCACCGGTCTGTTAAGTCGTGGTGGATCCTTATCATTCGTGTGCCACGATGACCGACAAAATTTAACGTTTTTGAGCTATGCACCGCGAGAAATTGCTGCTAGAGGTGGCAATAAGTTGGTTTCTAGAGCTGACTGTCATCTTGGAACTCAGACAACGGCTCTCAACAGTCATTTCTGTCGTTCAAGCCTGATTATTAATTCTGCGACGATAGACAGTTCATTGGTCGCTCTAAAACAACAGGATCCTTTACACGGTAAAACAGACGACGATCAACGCTTTGGACTTCACTATGGAACTGTAGATGGTGGCTTTGGATCGATAACCCCCATGAATGAAGGTACATATTGGCGCTTGGCCGCTCTGCAAAGTGTAATGAGCAATGCGCTAGAAAGTGATTGTTCACTAAGTCACAGAGCATGGAGGCTTTATCGCCGTTCAACACGACGGGGGGGGTGCAAAAGCAACGACCGGAAAAAAGGTGTAATTGATGGTGACCTGGTAATGAAATACGTTGATTTGTCTATTCCAGAGCAGGAGGACCTTGCAAGTGCAATAGGTTCCACTGTCGATTTGATACTGGACAATCTACTTGATCTTTCATTCAGCAGCTCGTGCTGTTGACATTTTCAGTCGACATTTATTAATTTGATCATATTTCGTCGATCTAGACAAATTTCATGCACTAATCTCTACAATGATTTGTCATTACAAGGCATTCGTTATAAACGTATGCATCTGAACAACTATTTATCAATATATTGTTCCATTAATCGTTCTATGTATCTTCATATGATGACACTGTGTCTGTCGAATGGATCTAATTGGACCAATGGCTGTATGCCATTTTCAATTGTGAACATGCAAACAATGCCATATTGAAAATACAGTAATGCACCTTTTACAATTGTTCTACTAAGTGGCTTCGTTGGCCTCATTGGTACCAGCATTTTCTGTCGCCCCTTGATCATGAATAGGAATGTACCTCGAATTTAATGGGAGAAAAAGTGTCCAATCCTGTGGTGTACCTGCGGTCCATTCTGGCCAGCTCAACTTGGAATAGACCTCTCGAGGGTGCTCTAAAGAAACGACACCGCGTGATGATGATGGTAATTCCAATGCGAGAACAGTGTAAAGCATGGAATGCAGCAACATAGAAAACCACGGAATCAGAGCAACGCCAAAGTAACCGCATGGAACGCTGTAGAAATAGAAGTGATAGAGTAGGAAATATAGCAGAACCACCCTTGGAAAAAAGTATACACTTCATATATTATGGGTCAGAAGGGCTCTATTACAAGTTGAGCATTCATAGACAAGTTAAAATGTCCATCTTACCTCACTGCACTTCGGACAAAAACGATTGTAAAATATTCACAAACCATGGCTGCTCCAAAGATCCACAGTGGTAAATTAGCCGGCACACTTTTGCTATAAAGGAACCCGTCCCAAGCAACTTGACAACTTTCATACATGGTATAAACTAAAAATAGCTTTGCGATGTGAGCACCAACGTAATGATTCATCGGGTGCAAATTCCGTGTTCGGATTGCTCTTCGAGCCCGGCCAACCCAGGGATAGGAAAAATCCAACACCCTGTCATCGATGCCATTCAGACCCCATGAGCGAAAAGCCGCAAATATTGGAAACAATATGAATACCCCACTTGATGTCAGGAGTCTCACAATCAATGCAGTAACACTAGTTATAAGGAAAAACCCAACCATGGAAACGGTCAAAACTACTATACGATTCAGCAACCATGATGCAAACTCCTTCCGAACCTTTGAATCCTCTTCAAGTTGTGCTTTCGAATATGCCCATCTTTCCTTTGTCTCTCTATTTTGAAGATATCCATCACGGTAATTCCCCTGGACCGTTTTTATGCCATACATGACTTGATTGAAAATCACTTCATCCATTCCATAAATCGGTGCAAGAAATTGAGCAAATTTGTTAATCCGCATATTGTAGACACCATTATCCGAACCTGTACTCAGGCATCTCTCGCTTAATGTTACATTCACAATCGATATATTATGATACATGAGCAGCTTGTCATCCAGAAACATGAGAGCCTCACTTGTTGAAAATCGATATGCTGCATTTTCCCAATATGTAGCTGTTGAGTATTTGTGTATGCGTCCATCATCATTTTGCGATAGCGTTTTCTTTCCCCAGTTGAAACCGCTTTGATCTACCACGGAACTTTCATTCAATTTTTGATAAGCACCCGTCTGATTTGCCGGAATGACGACATTATGTACACGAGAACACTGACCCGGTACATCATCACAATGATTTCCATAGATAATTTTAATTTGTAGAATCTCGTTTCGATTCAGCAAAGGTGCACCGGTCTCATTTCCAGTTACAAGAGAATCTGCTGCGTCATTCTTTTTCGTTGCATCTCTTTTTTTATCTCCTTTGTCTTCATCATTTTCGTCGTTTGTGAAATCTTCACCATGAAGGTTATAAAAATGATTTCTCTCTTGAATGGGCCGAGTTGAAAGTGCATACTCCAAGCATGTCATTTTTGTATCAACATCACCACCCATCATGTTGGAGTGAAAACTCCTAATATCTTTGGCAATCCAAGTAGGGCCAACATATGTCACATGCAGACACCAAAGGACCATCAAATGAAAAATGGCAAAGGCTAAACTTATTCTCATGAGTGCATAGATACCTCTTTGAGAAAAAATCCCTTCTTGGCCCATCTCTTGTTCCAAGCGATAATGATGCCTTTCCGCAATTTGCTGTGCGAGACGAGTTGTATCTGTAGTTGCAGCAGTAGTATTTTCAACTATCTCTTCCTCCCTACGATTCAAAGCACCTTGAGTGCTACTGTCTGTTGTATCTAGTCGACGCAGAGAAGATGAGCGATTGGATGATATTTCCTCTCTGGAAGGAGTTGAAGAAGAAGAGGAGGAATTATTTCTTCTTCTCATTCCAAATGTTTGAGAAATAGTCGTCAGTTCGACTCCTTCTTGATCACCGCGGTCGTCATCGTATCCAAGCTCTAAGTCTCCTCCTCTGCCGATTTGGTATTCCTCCTCTGCTTCTTCCTCCTCCTCTTGTAGCACAGATAACTCCATGGAGTTGACGGAGCGTGATGACCTTCTTGTCATGTAATTCCTCCATGATATTGAAATGAGCGTTATCTTCTCTCTGACGGAACCGAGCAGTGAAGATCTCTTCAAAGAGTCCAACCATCGAATAAGGAAAAGAGACCAAAAGAAAGGAAGGCTGACACCGCGATGTCTTCTCTCCCCTTGGCGACGAGTTTCCTCATTCCCGATTACATTACTAATATTACTACTGTTATCATCACTACTGCTGTCACTATTTGCCGTGGTCCATTGTTGCAATACGGGTTGCGTTTGTATGAGACTTTCCATCGCCCTTTCGTATACTCTGTACAGTGCTCGATCGTACTCCATGATTGATTATTACAGTAGCGGTAGTTCATTAATTGTCATATTATTAGTTAATCGAGATTAATGTAAAACACATAAGTTACACTGGTTGCTTCTTGCCAAAGAGTTGGTCTGCTCGATTATTATTATTATAATGACTGACGAGTTTGGTGGGCGAATTGGAAATAAAGAGTTAGAACAAATTCACTGGCTGCATCTGCTTGCTCCGAGAGCCGAGAGGTGAAAAATATGCAAACGTACACACAAGTACACACGTAAACGAACGAATATTTCTTTAATTTTTTAAGGAGATTAATTAATTGATTAATTTGATCTGCATGTTTCTTTTATTTTAACAGCGCGGTCTCTTTCACCATGTTGTAAAAGTATTGATGCCACCTGTAGTCTTGAGTGATTTCAGGATGAAATGCTGTAATTAAAATGTTGCCCTTCCTTGCTGCACAAATAACTTCTCTGGCATTCGTGCCATCTGCTGCTCCAGGAAGCTCAATCTTGTGCATTTCAGATAAAGGGGTATCTTTTTTCTCCTCTATACCCACACTCGAGGCCGCGGCGATGGACTCTCTTTTGACATCTTGGTATTTCAATCCACAAGTGCGCTCTAGGGCATCAACAACACCCATCATGACAACATTCTCTCCATTGGCAATTTTGCGTTCCAACTCTCTTAGTACCACTGCAGCCTGCCTACAAGGAGTTGCTACAACCCTCCCCAAGACTTGAATATCATCTCCTGCACTCAATATAGCAGGTGCACGAATAAATACACCTGGAAAAGTACCTCCTTCTTCAAACCCTGGAGGACAAGGAGTGGGCATTTCAAAACTAGAAATCTGACTTCCAAAGTAGTTCCTACAAACTAAAATATCCAGACCTCCAATGAGACTTTGGCCATTTTCAATTACTGCAGAGCCACCGACACAGCGCTCAGCAAGTAGAATCATTCCGGCACAAGTGCCCCAGACTGGTTTGCCAGATTTCGTAAAGTCTTTCAGGGCGGTCCACATACCATCGACCGAGCCAATCAGGCCCATGGCTGTTGATTCTCCTCCTGGAAAAATAATACCATCAATTTGTTCCAGTTGCTGGGGAGTTTTAACCTTTGATGGATTGTAATGATTATGATGGTTATTAGTTCGAAGAAAAATCATTAGTAAATTAGCTATTTAATTAAATAATAATATAATTGCGGTCGGTCGTGATCAAGAAACATAAAGGAACGAGCCGCAGCGACAATCAATGGGTTTGAACTTGCCTGTATAGTTTTGCATCCAGTTCCTTTCTCCTGGCATTCTTGATGCTCTTGAAAGGCTCCCTGTAAAGCTAGAACTCCAATAACAATATCTTTTTCGCTTGTTGGCATGATTGTATTAGTTTTGTTTGTTGATGTTATGTTTGTTCGTTTGTCTTTTTATTGTGAAAGAGCGGCATGTTTGTTTGGTTTCTTCGCAAAATTCCTGGTTCAGATTAGAAGAGAAGAATTTTGTCTATGTACAGGTTGTACTGTACACACGCACAACCTACTTGTCTACCAGTGCTACCTATGGATGCGTACTGTACAGAAAAACTGAGATTGTAGATTGTGACGCAAAGTCTGACCCCTACATGAAAAGGTTAGAAAATAGAAAACCACTGTGGAGACAAAACGTCAGGAGACAACAAATAATTACCCTTACACAATACAGTACGCAATGCAGCAAAACTAGAGTCACATATTTTTTATAATTAAAATTCTTCATGCCCACACGTAGACAATTACCATGTACAAGTTTGCGATTGCAGTTGTAAGTATCATGGACATGAATCCAGGATAGAAAAAGTTAATGAATGAGATTTTGAATCCCCTATTTGAAGAAATCCCAGCAGTAACGATATTGGCGCTTGCTCCGAGCAAAGTTCCGTTTCCTCCAAGGCAGGCTCCAAAACTGAGTGCCCAAGCTAAGGTTTTGATTGGGAGTGTTTCAGGTAGTTCATCTGACAGAATGCGTACCACTGGGATCATTGTTGCAGTGTAGGGAATGTTATCCAAGAATGCAGATGTAATGGCAGATACCCAAAGAATCAATGTGATCGCAATAAGGAGCTGCTGAGACTCTTCCTGTGCCTTGATTACATCAGCAAGTGCTTCTCCGATAGCCTCAAGGAGACCCATGGCCGCACAAACCTCTACCAGCACAAATAAACCTGCAAAGAACAACAATGTATCCCACTCTACATGGTTACGAAGAACATCTTGAACGTCATGAGGGTTTGTGAATGAGATTGTGAGGAGCGCAGTGATGAGGGCCAACCATGCTGTATCCTTGTGGTGCAGAGGATGAAGGAAAAATAAAATGATTAAGAAGAATGTCGATGTTCCTGCAATTAGTAAACGGGGCTCATCATACACTGGGTAAGTCAATTTCAATTTTTCAGCATCGAGTTCAGGCATTTCCTTCATGGTCATGAAGGGCTTGAAGATCCATAACAAAAGAATCAGTGACAGAGGCACCGCGATCAAAAAAATGCAAGGCAATATGTTGACAATAAAATCCACAAAACCAACTTCATCAAAGCTGCTTCCAATAATGATGTTGGGAGGGTCACCTTTCAATTGCAAATAGGTTTGTAACAAATGTCAGGGCATTTTCCACTCTTAACGTGAATCAAAATGCAATATTCTTCATATGAAACTCACCAATCTGCGTTGCCGTGCCACCGATATTGCTCAAAATTACTTCACTTATTAGATATGGTCGTGGATCCACTCCTAGGATTCCACACATATCAATTGTAACCGGAGCTAATAACAACATGGTTGTCACGTTGTCTAAAAATGCACTGGCGAGAGCTGTCAAAAGTCCCAACAGAACCATGAGTCTGTTAAAAGAACCCTTGGAAGAAACCAAAAGTCTTACAGCTAACCATTCAAAAACACCTGTATGTGAGAGCTCGCCAACAAGCACCATCATACCAAAAAGAAGTCCCAACGTACTCCACTCCTGATGAAGCATGATTGTCTAGTAAAGGACAAATAAAAGAACGCAAAGAATTCGTAAAACGAAAGAGTAAAGGAGAAGTGTCCAAATGCACCCGTCTATGACAAAATACTAGCACTCACCTTGATGGACTCGGTCTCGCCATTGTGAATCAAAAAGAAGAAAAATAATGCCACCATACTTCCAAAAATGGATACTAGAGTACGATGAATAACTTCCAACAAAATGAACACATAGACAAGCACCATGATCAAGGCAGCAATGAGGACAGATCTATCAGACAATGGACTTTGTTTAGTTGCAGCCAATGTAAATGACAAAGGGTCACCTGTTTCGCTGTACACATTAATGATGTGATGATATTCTGGGTTTTCCCAATTCACCGTCAATTTATCCTTGAAAGTTGTTCTTTCGTGTGGATCCGGAGGTCCAAATTCAACGCTTTTTACCACCGTCTGGGTGATAGAACCCGCCGTAGTTTCGTCGAGACGTACAATGTCAACCCTTGCATGATCAAAGACATTTGCCTCATTTGGTCTAGGATCTAAATGCATAGTCAATGCAATAACCTAAAACAGACAAATATATGTGTAACCAAGTTAGTAAGGCACATGTCAGTCTTTGTAGCATGAACAATATACCTAATACTTACATCTCCCGAATCAAAATGATCTTCATTGCCCACAAAGAAATTACGGAATTCGCGATCACCCAAACAATCCGTCACACACGCCTTACCAACGAGGCCAAACACAGAATGACTTTCATCCTCATGAGTCTCCCAGCCAATACAAACTGCGACAAAGGCAATCATAAGACAGCACAAAATCAACGCCTTGATCTTATCTGTCCTAGTAGCACGGACAATAGGAGGGGCTTCCACTTCTTTTGGAGGACGGCCCTCTTCAACTTCACCAACACCATGTGCCTTTTCTTTTTTTCCAACACCTTTTGGAGGAGGAGGGAATTTCAAGGGGAAGAACAATTTCTTCATCTCTTCCTCTTCCTCCTCTTCTTCTTTCTCTACTAGTTCCTCCTCTCGTTCCATGGCACCAAAAAACTGTGCCTGCTGAGGAGATAAAAGATCCAAAGAGACTTGCTTCCTCCTCAAAATTCCCCTAATCACATCACGTGGAGGATACGAAGGCTGTTGCTTCCTCAAAGGACGTCCGGCACCATCAACGCTCATGGGAGTAGGTTGCTGAAATGATAAAGACGGAACCCCGCCAAACGCAAGTCCTCCTTCACTGGTAGCAGTAGAAGCCCCCATCATGCTGGCGGGGCCAAAGAATGAACGGTCCCCTAGAGGCAACGATACAACCTATTATGCACGATTGATGCATCGTATGTACGGACGGAAGCAAACATCAAAGTGAGTGAGATAAATATCAGCTACTTGATTGAGTTTATAATGATTTATTTGTTAACCCAAGAACAACAGCCACACAATAATGAAGTATGCAAATTATCAAGTACTGGATGTTCTAGTAACTGCACCCACCTACCTTTCTACGGCGGACAATAGACCCCATCATGTCATCGGTCATATACCTCAAATCACTTGGTGCCCGCGTCCTTTGCGGCGGTGGACGCAAAGGTGCAAGAGTATCTGATACTTCTTCATCAACTGTGGACTGTTTGTCCTGCTGCTCTTCTTCTTCGTTCATGATGGTTGATTCACGGTTGTTGATAAATTGACACTGCAATAATAATACTCGCTGCTGGGTATGTTCTTTTTCCGATACGGCAGTACACACCAGATAGGCACTTAATTTGTGAGTAGTAGTACAAGCAACTTCAGGTGGTGCTACAGTTATTAGAACGGAGAAGGTACGAATTGTTCGGAGTTATTGCTTGACTTTATGTCTCCTTTGATTGGTTTGCAAATAACGCGGCTGTATTCTTTTTTCTCTCAAACCATTGCAAACCACAAACCAATAAAAAGTACAGAGTGATAGTACGAGAATCCTCCGTCATCCGATCCTGTCTCCATCCTCCCGTCCCTCTTATATATATATATATATTATCTTATATGACTGGTGGGAATTCTTCACACTCACAAAAAGTAGCCTTAATTTCGCATTAATGAAGTCATGGTTGCGTCGAAAACGCCATGTTCGGGAAATACAACCCCCTTGAGTGTCTTTTGTGTGTCAAAGTGTCAACAATTTCGGGGGTGGCTAGCGAACAAATAATTAAAATGTAAGTGTCTGAGAGGGAACACGGCGGAGGGTTCGTTTGGTACGCGTATATACCTACCTGTATATACATAGATACATAATAGACATACTGTCCTACAGCCTACAGTTCAAAATTATCTAACTCGAAAACATTGTTACTTGTTACTTGTTCCAACCTACCCGCCATCAAGGTTTGTGATGTTAATATCTGGTGGATCTAGGTAACCTAGGGTAACCATTGTATAGTCTAGTATATTTCTAC
>JAAMXU010002189.1:0-10122 GCA_019693545.1 Chaetoceros muelleri
AAAAAGAACGAAAACGGTGTAAGCAATATGCACCTGAATTGCAAATGGAGTACCGATATCACCTGGCAAAAGCAAAAGAGGCCGAAGACAATATCCCAGCAGCCACACATATCAGAAATCTCACGCATCAAGAACAGACGAGAACCTTATTCCGCCGCATTCAGTATTTGGAAAGAAAGCTTTCCAACAAGTCCACTTCGCGGCTCATCGTTCAAGATCAACATGGGAACCAAAAAGAGGTGTAGAAACGTGAACAAGTCGAGCGACATATTATGATGGCCAATGAAAAAAAGTACCACCAGGCTGAAGGAACTAGTCAATTAACAAAAGGACAACTACTGCAAGACATTGGCCCCCTTGGTACGGGCCCACAGGTATTAAGTATCCTACAAGGCACGTATGTTCCACCTCCCGGCACATCTTCGGTCACCAAAGACTTTCTTAAAGAAATGAAAATCCCGGATTCGTATCAGCAGTGCCCCCCAATTACCTTTGAAGATTTCAAAAACGGATGGAAACAGGTAAAGGAAAACACTAGCTCTAGTGGACCACACTTTGGTCATTATCGCGCCGCAATTTCCCATCCCAGCCTCGCTAAACTTCTCCATGATCGAGCGATGATTCCAATGACGACAGGATATTCACCCCTGCGCCACCGCCGCGGTATAGACGTGATGTTATTAAAAAAGGAAAACAATCATCAAGTTGATCATCTACGGACTATTGTACTTTTTGACTCGGAAGCAAACATGAACTACAAGCACATGGGACGCCGCGCTATGAATCTCGCTCTAGCTCAAGGACACATTGCAACAGAACAATATAGCAGACCACATCGCAAGGCCATTGACCACGCCCTGAATAGAAAATTAGTCATGGATCATCAGCTGTACAAAAGACAACCATATGCCCTTACATGCTGTGATTTGAAAAGCTGCTATGACAGGATTCTACATGCACCGGCATCACTTGCATTACAACATGCAGGGACTCCCCAAACGGAAGTCGCCTCTATGTTTGATAGTATACAACGAATGAGCCACACGGTCCGTACATCCTTTGGAGACTCCAAGACATCCTATGGTGGCAATAGAAGTTTCAAAAATTGGCTATTACCTCCGCAAGGAGTCCTCCAAGGAAACGGAAGTGGACCGGCAATCTGGTCTATATTGAGCTCAGTGATATTCCGTATGCTGGAGAAGCAAGGTCACCAAAATCATCTCGAATCCTCGATACGCAAAATTGTTCTCACGTTGTCAGGTTTTGCATATGTAGATGACTCCGATCTCCTCCAAGTTGGTGACTCTCTTCGACAAGTAGTACAGAATATGCAGGAGACACTGAAAGCGTGGGTAGCGGGAGTAGGCGTCACAGGGGGAATACTTGCGCCTTTGAAATGCTGGTGGTACCTGGTGACATTCAAGTATAAACTCGGACGGTGGAGAGCATTCACCCCAACAGATAATTTACCATTGTGGATAAACCACCAAGGAAGAGAGGCTACAGAGATCCAACGCCTGAATACATCAGTTGGTATGAACATGTTGGGCGTCTATCTTGCTCCAGATGGGAACATGGACGACCACGTCAAATATCTCCGAGGTAAAGCTGAATCCTGGGCAAATAATATGAACCAATCCCGTGGCAATCAGTCGGAAACATGGACAGCTCTGCACCGTACGATATCTTTCGCGATGTGCTATTCCTTACAGGCTACTACATTATCCAAATCAGAATGCACATACATTATGGCTCCAATCTACAAGAAAGGTCTACCTCTGGCGGACATTGCGGCAACTATCCCTACTGTTATACGCACAAGTCTGATTCAAACAGGCGGCTTAGGAATGATTGACCCCTACCTCCATATGGGTATAAGTCAAGTCGAAACACTGATAACTCACTTGTGGAAGGGGACACCTACGGGCCGCTTGATAGCTATCTCTCTAGAGGATATAGCATTGGAAATCGGACTCTCCACGCTTTGGAAACCAGATGCTATTCGACAGGGCCTTCTCTACTCCTCCACCAACTCCTGGATCCGTCACGTCTTGCAATTTACACTCGATCACAACATCTCTATTCACTTAGATGGCCTGCTGTTTCCGAGATACAGATCACGGGACCGCACTATCATGCAACTCGCACTGCAGTACACGGATAAGGTATCGATCCTTCGTTCCATAAATACAGTAAGAATGGCCCTGAATATCGTATAGCTTAGTGAGATTACCAATGCCAATGGAACGTGTTTAGATATGGAGTGGCTTAAGATGCCAACTTGTCTTCCTCATAGGAATAACTACAGATGGCCCAACGCGCACCACATCACCACTAACGATTGGAGCAGGTGGAGGCGATTCCTATCTACCTTGTGTCACACCAATACAGACACTCTCCTATATCCGGTGGGAGATTGGCAACGCTCATACCAAGAATGGCTTGAGACCTGGCAAGGCTTCCTCTCCGAAAACGGGGAAGAACTGTATATTAAACACGTTCACATGGCGACATGGAGAAGACATATACGACAACCTGGACACCGGAATCGACGTTTCCCACGTTTTCATAAGGAATACCTATGCTACAACAGACTCCCGAATAATACTGGAAAATTCCATAGAATCAGCTATAAAACGTTTCAGATGTATCTAGAGGTGACATCAACGGATACGTTTGACCACCAGAGGGACCACATGGCAGAATTACAGTATCAGTGGTGTGACGTGCAACCAACAGTGACCTCCATCAATGCGGCCATCCGGCACATTTTGAAGCCTTTCTACCTCGAGACAACTGACCAGCTAGACATTCTTCTGAACGAGTTCTCTACTGGCCAGGTCGTGGCAGTCAGCGATGGATCGTTTCTCAGTGACACCGGAGGCACTGCGGCGGCATGGATAATAGAATCACAATGCAAATCGCAATGGATTATGGGATCGCTCCACGCTCCTGGCTCTAGAGAAGAAGCGAGCGCATATAGAAGTGAATTGACAGGCTTGACAGCTATATCAGTCACACTAAAAATCTTGTCACACTGCTGTCCCTCTCCGACACATTTGATCATAGCATGTGATGGACTATCGGCCTTAAAGGTGCTCACGGCAAACAGAGATATCATTACGGCCAACACCCCACACGCGTATCTCCAAAGCATCATCTCAGACATTTGGACGCACAGCACCGCCAAACCTCTACCAATACATGTTAAAGGCCATCAGGATGTTACAGGAAGATGCTTAAACAGACTGGAGGAACTGAATATTATGATGGACAAGTTAGCAAAACTCACAGCCATGTCCAAATTATCAAGGCCGACATCCCTTACCATTCCACAACTGGGGCTTATGCCAATAAGCCATCATAGTCAGACGGTATCCAGAAACTTATATAAAACCCTGTACTACAAAATTACTGCCGAACAAACATGGCAGTTTTTCTCTTCCAAACTCTTCTCCAATCCCCAGGTCTTCTCTGCGGTCCATACTTTTGCCTTCGAAAAAGCTACGAAAAACTCTGCCACCCACATGAACATCTTTATCTCAAAATGGCTCAGCAACACCTTGGCCACGGGAATTGTCATGCAACGCCGTCGCCAAAGAGTCTTCAATAGATGCCCCAGATGTCACCAGTGGGGGGAGGATAGGTTGCACATAGTGGTTTGCTGGGATGTACGCGCGAATATAGTGTGGAAACACCAAATGGAGACATTGACGAAACTTTTTGCACAGGAATATACAGATCCGGACATACAACAATTTCTGATCCATGGGTTACAAGAATTCAGGCGACATCCTCACCGAACTACCACAGCAACACCAACGTGGAGGACAGAAATCCTACAAATAGGATGGTTGAACGTCCTATCGGGCTTTCTTGGACACTCGCTAGTCCAACGACAGGAAAATTATTACAAACGTCTTGGCATGCGCAGATCAGGTATGAGTTGGGCTTGTAAACTCATACAACACTTCTGGCATATGATATACCAATTATGGCTAAATCGCAATGAGGTCCTACATAAAAGAGATGAAATTGATGCCTTGTCTGGATCAGCATTGTTAGACATTGAAATAGAACGGGAATATGACATAGGTTGCCAAGACCTTCCAGCTTCAGTACACAAATGGTTTTATATGTCAAAAGATCAACTCCTAAGTCAAAGTGTGGATTATAAGAAAGGATGGCTTCTTCTCATCAAAACTGTAAAAGAATCGATGCAAATCTGGGATTATAGCATCTTCACGAGCTCACGAGCATTGCGACGCTGGGTGGGACTCCAAAACGAATAAATCTTTACATACCATAAACGCCCAGACAACGGTCTGGATGTTTTCACTCGTTCTGATCAGGGCGATTCAAGTTTCCTTGCATTAGGCGAGTCTAAAGCCTTCGGCATAGTTTTATTATCACCAATAAACCTATAATCAATGAGTTATTATTATTATTCTTTAGATTTAGCTGCTATATTTAAAATGAAGGTGGCTAAAGCCAATGTAGGAGGAGCCTACCTCAATGCATTCCTAGAATAAGATGACAAAATTGTTATGCGATTGAGTGCCCAGATCACGAGGGCGCTGATAAAATATTTCTCCGAACTAAAACAATACCTGCTGGAAGGAGATGATGAAAGGTCAATTGTTAAGATTGTGAAGGCAATGTGCGGATTGGTGCAGTCAGGAGTGTTGGAGATTTTTTTGGTAGACAAACTCGGTTTTGAGATGAACTCGATGTATCACTGTCTGATGCAAAAGAAGACCGATTGTGGTAAATTGTTGATCATTGTTTTGTACACCGATGACATACTAATATTGTGTGAAGATGACTATGCAATCAATTGGTTGATTGACGAGTTGAAAAAGGAGTATAAGGAAGTGTCAGTAGTAAAAAGAGGCAACAAAATTTTCTATCTCGGGATGACCTTAAAACGATGTGACGATGGAGCCTTTGAAATTTCCATGGAAGAGTATATAAAAAAGATATCCTTCATGCATCATTTCCCATATAGATGTGCTATGGCACTAATTATATGCTAGTAGTTTTACAGTTAGCCAGTCAGTTCACTTGTCATGAATAGGTAATCATCGCTTTTAATTGAACTCAATTCAATTATCTTTCGTTCTTTTTAATCCATTCTTTTCCCTTTTCCACAACCGAGAGTCAACTGTGGCACAGTAATATTACTGTTACGCCCAATTGCTGTTGTGTGAACTAGCAGGGAGCCTTCAAAGAAAGGTTTCTAGTAACGGTAAAAAACTCGTAGCAAGACCAAGAGTCAAAATAAAAAATCGAATCAAGACCAAACCCTTCTGGCTATGAGTGATAAGAAGAAGAAATCTTCTCGCCGCGGCTCTGCACCGAAAGGTGACCGTGAACCCGGCCTCACTCCTCCGATCCCTTTCATGCCTACAAAAGTGGACGACAATGATGAACTGCCAAGGGTGGACATCATGATAAAGAAAACCCCTTCGAAGAAGGCAACCAAGGACAATACCGAGAAGAAACATTTCTCGGCTATTGAGATGTTCACACGAAAAGGAGTTTTTGTCGTGATTGTCCTCAAGAAGCTCCAGATGGAGATCTTTGAGCACCTTGGTATTGCCAACAAGATGAGCACCTGGAGTACCTCTTGCAGGTAACTACCGGATGCCTGAGAGACCAGTTGGTCATCATCTTCAAACAAGGAAGACAACAATTTGCCGAGGTGTTTGCCATTTCCGAGTATCAGAAGGACGCCTTCATTCAAGACAAGAATGTCATCTTTGAATGGCCTTCTTTGTGAGAACAAAGAAAACATCCCAGAGAAAAGAGAAAACCCAAGTGTACATCGGCAAGACTGTTGGTGAACACTGCCAGCAATATGAGTCGTATGTTTGGTTCAAAATGGGAAAACTCATGTGGGTGAGATATCGAACCGTGTTTGACAAGCACATTCATTATCTCAAAAAAATAAGATCATCAAGCCCTATGACATGGCTATAAGAGACTTTTACGATCGAGTTATCAAAGTGTACTCTTATCTCTACTACATGCAGCTGCCTTCAATGAATAATCAGGCGTGGTAGTATCAGGCCAAATGGAATGCAATATATGCTCTTCCAGATGAGGAACATATTCATGTTGTCATTCGCAATGGCCTTCCTAGATCAATGCAGGACAAGCTTGATCAAAAGGATGAAGATTACTGTATAGTGAGTAATGAGACTTTCCTTGACTATCTCTATCATCTCGTAGTAGAAGATAGGCAGGAAAGAGCCGAGAAGCAGAAGCTCAAAGAATCCCTTGAGAAGAAAGGAAATCTCAAAGCTGTAGATGCAGTAGAGACTGGCCGTATCCTGAAGAAGGATAAGAAGTGCCACAGTGACGCCTCTGACAAAGGCGGCTCCAAGAAAGCCAAGAGAGGCAAGTATTGTGATTGGTGTGCCGACCGTGGCAACGATGACAGGTTCATTCATAGCCACAATGAGGCCGATTGCAACTTCAAGAAGCTGCCGACAAGGAAACCGACAAGAAGAAGCGATCCATGAGTGGATCTGGCAGATCGCTCAATGCTCTCAAAAAAGAGCAGAGAAAGATCAAGAAGATCATCAGGGATGATTCCCTCTGCTCCGAGGCGAAGCAGCGTAGAATCAACAATATCTACGATGGTGGCTCTAGCCGCAAGAGGAAGCATCGTTACTACTCCTCTTCTTTTTCCTCCTCCTCCGATTCCGACTGATTCGCCCATGAATCGGATGGAGATTCTTATTTGTTGTTTGAAAATCGAAGTGTAAGCAAAAATAAAAAGAGAAATATAAAGAAAAAGAAAACAAAAAACAAAAGTGGAAAAGTAGAAAGTAGGATAAATATCCGGCTTGTGAACCGCCTTAATAAAATAGTCAGCAAAAATTTACACTCGAATGAAGTTTTAGTATCTTATTTAGATAGTTTTTTTATGTAGTACTAAGATTGACAGTAGTGTAGATAGGACATCTGAGGATGTTCCAAAACCTCTGACTTTTGTCAATGTCCACCGTAGCAAGAACGATTTCTCTACCGTTCATCGTAGACTAGTCGCTCTCATGGATCCCAGTTCCACCCACAGCATCATCAGACGCTCCTTTGTCAATGGTGTGCAAAATAAGAAACTGTAGAAGATGAGAGTCTCCTACAAAGTTGCAGGGGGCAGTTTCTATACTAACTACAAGGCCAAACTAGGAATTAGTTTGCCCGAATTTAGTCTGACCAATGTAGTCCGACATCGCTTTGCTATAGATTATAGCGAGGATGAAGGAATAGGTTATGACGTTATCATTGGCCAGGACCTCTGCAATGTTCTGGGCATTGGAGTCCAATATAGCGATTTCACCATTCAGATGAATGGCAGATCAATCGCTATGAAAGGCAGCAATTTCCCTGTACGGCGAGTTGATATCTCTTCCAGAGAAATAAAACAAGTGATAGCACGTTCAGAAGAACCTAAAGTCACAGCCAAAGCCACTGACAGGATCGTCAAAATTCTTGACAGTGATTACTACAAAGCAGATCTGCGAAAGGTAGTAGCTAAGGCAACACAATTGAACAAACGGCAGCAGCTCAGCTTGCTTAAGCTTCTTCAGAAGTATGAAGCGCTGTTTGATGGAACACTGGGGAAGTGGAATACTGATCCAGTCAATATTGAGCTACGCAAGGATGCTAAGCCTGTCAGTTCTCGATATTATCCTGTTCCAAAAATAAACAAAGAAACTTTTAGAAAAGAGTTGCTTCATTTAGTTAATATTGGAGTGCTAACTTCAGTGCAAGATTCAGAATGGGGAACGCCTGTATTCATATTCCAAAGAAGGATGGTACAGTGCGCTTCATTACTGACTATCGCAAGGTCAACAAATTAATAAAAAGAAAGCCATATCCTCTGACATGTATTGCCAATATGCTTCAGGAACTAGAAGAATTCCAATTTGCTTCAGCATTGGATCTGAACATGGGATATTATACAATTCAGCTGATGCCTGGAGCTAAAGACTTGACCACCACCGTCACTGAATTTGGCAACTTCAGGTACAACATTTTACCTATGGGCATGTGCTGCTCGGGTGACGTTTTCCAAGCCAAGGTAGTAGATCAGCTACTTGGCAATATTGAAGGTGTAAAGACTTACATTGACTATATTTTAGTTGTCAGCAAGGGATCCTTTGATGACCATCTGAAGCAGTTGGATACTTGCTTTGCTAGAATTCAAGAAGCCGGACTGAAAGTCAAGGCTGGCAAATGTAGTTTTGGTCCTAGTGAGATTCCGTATCTAGGATACATTATCTCACACGAAGGTATCAAGCCCAATCCCAAGAAGATTCAAGGAATCATGGAGTTGAGCAAGCCAAGAATAACCACTGAAGCGAGAGCTATCATTGGCACTGTTCAATACTACAGAGACATGTGGAGACGACGATCTCACATTCTCTCACCACTCACTGAAGTGTCCAGTGGTCCAAAGAATAAGAAACTCATATGGATTGACAAACTGGAGTCCGCATACCTTGAACTAAAACGAATGGTGTAAGCCATCTGATATATACACAGATGCCTCTGATAAACAGTTGGGTGCTGTTAAAAGTCAAAATGGGAAGTCAATTGCATTCGTCAGTCAACGACTATGGAAAGCACAACAAAATTATACTACAATAGAGAAGGAACTTCTCTCGATTGTAGAATGTCTCAAGCAGTTTCAAGGTATCCTGTTTGGTTATGAAATCAATGTATTTTCAGACCATAAGAATTTGGTTTATGCAGCTACGGTTTCAGAGTCACAGAGAGTGATGAGATGGAGACTAATACTTGAAGAGTTTGGTCCTAATATTCAACATATTGATGGCATTGATAATGTTGTAGCTGATATGCTAAGTCATGTCTCCTCGGCAAACAGTGATCGAGATGAGCTTGAACCCAGGAATGCTCAACATCATGCAAAAGAATTGTTCGCTCTAGAGGTGAATACAGCCAACAATGATAGTTTTCCCCTCTCGCTCATCAAGGTGTTCAATGAGCAACAAAAGAAATTAAATAAACGTAAATCAAACATAAAAGCACTACTAAATAATAAAAAATCCGGATATAGTAATAGCCATTTTGAAGGCCATACACGGATTGTCTATGAGGAAAAAATAATGTACCCAAATCTCTTCGTGGAAGCACGTTAGAGTGGTATCATTATTATCTTAATTACCCTGGTGGTGATTGCCTAGATAATACCTTATTGTAAGTGTGCTATTGGAAGGGCCTGACATATCAAGCCAAGCATTTTGCTAAGGCATGTCAGCAATGCCAAAATTTCAAAGACGCAAGGCGTGTTATGGATTGCTCCCACCCAAAGACATAGGAGAACTAAAACCATGGCATACTGTACATGTCGATCTGATAGGTCCATATACAGTCACTGCAAAACAACAACAAATGGCAAAGAAAATAGTTAGCACTGAGCTGAAGCTCACATGCATGACTTTCATCAATCCAGCTACTGGATGGTTTGAAATAGCAGAAATGCCTACTTATGATCTCAACAAGGTCAAGGCAGGTAATAAAAAATATATCGATAAAACATATGCTAGAATCAGTCAATTATTTAATAACTAATGGCTTTCAAGATATCCTTGGCCAGTTGAAGTTGTATACGACAATGGCTTAAAATTTAAGAAACATTTTCAGCCATTAATTGCAGATTTCGATATAAAGCCAAAATGCACAACCGTGGAGAATCCACAGGCGAACGCACCGGTTGAGTGAGTATATCAAGTAATTCATAACATGATTTGCACTAAAGATTTAGGCAATCGTGTGTTTGATTACATTGATCCTTGGGGCAAGATCCTCGGAAATAAAGGGCGGATCGACCATCAATACCATGTTGGTGATAAAGTCTACTTGCAACCGATAGGCATCCAGCACAAGTTAGAAATGCAAAAGAAAGGACCGTACCGGATCATGCATGTGTTTACAAATGGTACTGTTCACCTCCAGATTGGAGCAACCGATGATAAAGATAAAATTCAAAGAATTGAACCAGCTTTTGAAAAATAATAGCATCTACGCCATTCTGTCGTTGAACACCACAGATTTGGGGGGGGGGGCAATGACATAGATGTGCTATGG
>JAAMXU010002189.1:10191-64241 GCA_019693545.1 Chaetoceros muelleri
GTAGTAAGAAAAGAGTGATTAGAGTGAGCAAGAAAATGATGAAAATTGTGTTAGAGTTCTTTGTTGATGCATCATTTGCGACTCACTCTGATGGAAAGGGGCACAATGGGATGGTTGTAGTGTTAGCTGGGCTAGCGCTCATCAGCTTTAGTAGAAAGCAAAAGATAGCCTCAAAGGATTTGACCTAGTTGGAGATTGTAGCATTTTCCGATATGATGGTAAAGATCAAAGGAGTGGTGGAATTTTTGAAGGGGTTTGGACTAGACCTTGAGACTCCTATTGTATACCAAGACAATACATCCACTATAACCTTGGTAACTAAGAAAGAAAGGGGCATCGCAAGAACAAGGTAATTACAGGCTAGAAGAGCTACAAGGGGAGGATAATGGAAAGATATATCTTCACGGTGACATTTCTGAGAATTGTGCAGATGATCGTGGATGTACTAGTAACCAGCAAATTGCTAGGAGGACAGCTGTTCTATGCTTTTGCAAAGGTATTGATGGGGTGGACTCACCTTTCAATGGACTTTGTTGCTGAGATGACAAGGGTGCATTGGAATAGTAGTAGTATTGTCACAGCCACCAGTCCTTGCAAGGAAGCAACAGCAGCAAGTAGAGAGAATTCAAGGTACAACCCAAGCCAGTTGATGGCGTGATGTACAATGGCCCTATCATGGTGCATCATTGGGAGAACTTTCCTTGCAATTTGGAATGAGCAGAAAGGGATGACGATGCACCAAGTGAAGAACCTTTGAATGGTCCAGCAGCAGTATGCATTAGAGTTGATGATTCAATCCCAGAGGAACAACAGAGAAGGAAATCGAGAAGCCGAGAGTGAGGAGAGTCAGATTGGTTTTAGCTCAGACTTGTCTCACTTTTCAACAAAGCAATACACTTTGTGAAAGCAAGAGTTTGTGATTAGTACCGGTACTAGCTATTAGTACTAGCTAGTACGTCATGTGTAGAAATCCAACGAAGGCCGTTCTCGATGGATTAGCTTTCGCTAACCATCTGCTGTTGGGACTTTCGTGCAATAATCAGTATCTTCTTCTCACCCCACCCACCAACCAATCATCATGGTAATTTGTAATTTAGTTTTGACGGCAGACAGAGGACAGAGTAGAGAGAGACGAACGAGAGTATAATTTAAAATTCAATTCGCCGACTCATCACCATGACGGCCGACGCTACAACTCCAAAGAGTGCCCCGGCTTCTCCTGCTGCTGCTGCTGCTGCTAGGCCTGCTAAAAAAGAACGCATCGTCACCAAACCCGTCCCACCCCCTGCGATTACCACTGCCTACTTACTCCTCCGGGGCACCATTGCGGGAATCCTCGGATGTCCCATTGGAGGTTCTCCCTCTGCGACCGCCTCACTTCTTCAACCCACGTATCTCAAGGATCCGTACCCAAGTGGAAAATTTAGTTTTTCTTTGGGGAAGAAGCAGGGGACGTTGTGTGCTCTGCCCGTACCAGAAACGGAAGAGGGACAAGAGAAATTTTGGGACAGTGTCGAGCGGGAGGTCAACCGTTGGGTCCGCGAGGGAAAGAGGGTGAGAGTTTGTGAACGAGAAAGGGTGAAACTTGTGGAGGGAGGACGCAAGGCCTTTTTGGATGAGAGTTTGTGGAAGTTGCCCAAAAAGATGAAGGAGGCGGACAAACTGTTGAACATTGGAGTGATTGAGGGTTTGGTCGTTGGAGCCGTGGAAGGACCGTTCAAGTTGGTGGCTTCTACGGATTTGGTGGGGAGCATTGTATTGGAACGACAGTTTTGTCATGTGACAGCTAGTAAACATGCGAGAAAGTGTGAAGTTGTCATTAAATTTCGTTTGGAAAATAATTCAAATGGAGGTGAGGATTGCGAAGAGAAGGTTGCAACAGTGGAAGAGATAGATGATGAGGTTTTGGATAAAGAGTATCTAAAGCCCTTGATCATAGAATCAAAAATTCGATTGGAAGAGGGACGCTTGTTGGAAAATTATTTTCTAGAGGAGGAGCAGGCGCGACAACGATTGGAACAGGAGGAAATGGAAAAGGCGACCCGTAACATGTCCATTCAAGAAGATGCAAAAGGTTCACTGCAAGAGGATGAAATGGTGGTCAACGCATTCGAAGTCAAGGGGAAAATTGATTACAATAAATTGGTGGATAATTTTGGTTCGAAATTGATTGATGCAGAATTGCTGGAGAGGATTGAACGGTTGACGGTTGGTAGGGGGACGGTGCCTTATCTCCATCGCTTTTTGAGGCGTGATATATTCTTTTCCCATCGAGACATGGTGAAAATCTGTGAATGTTTGGAACAGAACAAGCCGTTTTATTTGTATACGGGGAGAGGACCGTCCAGTGGAGCCATGCATTTGGGACATTTGGTCCCCTTCATGTTCACTCAGTGGCTTCAGCAGGCATTTCAGTGTCCCTTGGTGATTCAAATGACCGATGATGAAAAGTTTCTATTCAAAGGTGTGTACGATGATGAAACGGGGGATAATTTGGACTACTTTGCCCATTTGACCATGGAAAATGCCAAGGATATCATCGCCTGTGGATTCATTCCTGAAAAGACGTTTCTCTTTTCGGACTTGCAATACGTTGGGACCATGTACCCGACGATTGTGCGCATCTGGAAAGCCGTGACTGTCAATACTGTGAATGGGATCTTTGGGTTTGATGGGAGTGCCAACATGGGGAAAATTGCTTTTCCTGCCATTCAGGCAGCGCCATCCTTCCCATCAGCATTCCCAAGGGTATTGGGCAGTGGCAAGGAGAGTGCAAATATGGCATGCCTCATTCCCTGTGCAATTGATCAGGATCCTTACTTTCGCATGACACGGGATATTGCCCACAAGCTCGTTCCAAAGGATCATCCATTGGGTGGGAAACCTGCTCTTATTCATTCCAAGTTCTTCCCTCCCTTACAGGGTGCAGAGGGGAAGATGTCTAGTTCAGATGAGAACAGTGCTATTTTCTTGACTGATACAGCAGACATGATTGAAAAGAAAATCAAGGAATATGCGTTTTCTGGTGGCCAGGAGACTAAGAAGTTGCAACAGGAATTGGGTGCCAATCTGGATGTCGACGTTGCATATCAGTGGCTGAGATTCTTTCTGGAAGATGATGAAGAACTGGCAAAAATTGGAAAGGATTATAGCACAGGCAGTGGTGAATTTTGGAGTACTGCAAAAGTAAAGGCTCGCCTTGTTGAAGTGTTGAAGGAAGTTGTTGATTGTCACCAAGCTAAGAGACAAACCATTACGGACGAAGTTGTTCTTGATTGGATGAAAGAAAGGTTGATAGTGTAGAGTGTAGTAATATACAATGAGTGACATACCTAATCCAGTATTAATGAGGGTTGATAACAACTAGCGTCCTAATTGCTTATTATCTTACTTAAGAGTATTCTACATTATTTTATCTGATTAGTTCCTTCCATGGTCACCATTCACTGCAGGGAAGTTGATAGTCTAAAATTCTTCGTCCTCGTCAAACTCGCCCTCTTCTTCTGCAGTGGCATCTTGGTATTGCTGGTACTCAGATACGAGGTCATTCATGTTGGATTCTGCTTCTGTGAACTCCATCTCATCCATGCCTTCACCGGTGTACCAGTGCAAAAATGCCTTTCGACGGAACATGACTGTGAACTGTTCAGCAACACGCTTCCAAGTCTCTTGAACAGCTGTGCTGTTTCCAACAAAGGTAGTTGCCATCTTCAATCCTTTTGGGGGGATATCACAAATAGAGGCTTTGACATTGTTTGGAATCCATTCAACGAAGTATGAAGAATTCTTATTGACAACATTCAACATCTGTTCATCAACCTCCTTGGATGACATTCGTCCTCGGAACAAGACAGCGCATGTGAGGTATCTCCCATGACGAGGATCAGCTGCACACATCATATTCTTAGCATCAAAACACTGCTGGGTCAACTCAGGAACAGTCAATGCTCGATATTGCTGTGACCCACGGCTTGTTAAAGGTGCATAACCAACCATAAAAAAATGAAGACGTGGAAAAGGGACCATGTTCACGGCAAGCTTACGTAGATCACAATTTAGTTGACCAGGAAAACGAAGGCAGCACGTTGTTCCACAAACTGCAGCAGCAATCAAATGGTTCAAGTCACCATATGTTGGTGTTGTAAGCTTCAGTGTGCGAAAGCAGATATCATACAGTGCCTCATTGTCAAGGGCAAAGCACTGATCAGCATTTTCCACAAGTTGGTGAACTGACAGAGTGGCATTGTACGGCTCTACTACTGTATCTGAAACCTTTGGAGAAGGAATGACAGAATACGTTGACATGACTCTATCAGGATATTCTTCTCTAATCTTTGAGATGAGAAGTGTTCCCATTCCAGAACCTGTTCCTCCTCCCATGGAATGAGTAAGTTGGAATCCTTGCATGCAATCACAACTTTCTGCTTCCTTTCTGACCACATCCAATACTGAATCGATCAGTTCTGCTCCTTCAGTGTAATGTCCTTTTGCCCAATTATTTCCAGCCCCTGTGGTTGAAAAGAAACGCAAGTTTTAGAAATCATTTGAAATTCTAGCCACATTACCAGGCATCACAGCTCTTGCGCTTTTGTTGTTCTTGTTTGTGACAAAAACAACAACAAGAAGACGAATGATCTTCTTACCAGTTTGACCAAAAACAAAGTTATCTGGTCTGAAAAGCTGTCCAAACGGACCAGCTCTTACTGCATCCATGGTTCCTGGCTCCAAGTCCATGAGAATTGCACGAGGCACATAACGTCCTCCTGTGGCTTCATTGAAGTAAACATTGATTCGTTCTAGTTGAAGATCAGAATCTCCATAATAAGTTCCTGAAATCAAGCATCGAAATTCAGCAAACAATGAATTATTTTGTGTCAGAGGAGATGAAGCATAATTTTGTTGTTCAATGACGAATTCACCAGCACTTGGAGTAAAAGAATCGAATCATCTTTTCTTGTTCTTACCTGTTGGGTTCACGCCATGCTCGTCGGACATCACCTGTGTAACAGTAAGTCACAGTAGTAAAACGACAACAAAGAAACAGAACAACAAGAAGAATGAGATGTATTGATGTGGTGGTAGTAGCAATAGAGAAGAAGAAGAGATGATGATACAACAACATGATGAGACGACCTTCTTCTTCAAGAACAATTGAAGCAATATCATAGATATCATAACTAACCTCCCAGAACTTGGCACCAATTTGATTTCCACATTGGCCTCCTTGAATATGAACAATCTCTCTCATTTTTTCTTGTTTTTGTGTTTGTTGTAGCTAATGTCAGTGAACAATGATTGAAATTGATGTTTCTGTCTTTGTGACTTGTTCTGTTGAAAAGTCGGATCACAAGAGTGACCTGTGAAAAAGGAAAAAAAAAATGATTTAATCTTTTTTTATTTGAATTTTAAAACTTGTCACGACCTTACTATTTTAACATGCGACCAGTATTCACCACCAACAGTATGCATGCCAAGGAAATTAGGATACTTCTGCCTACTATACTTGCTAGCACTAGGAACACGCTTTTCCCTCTCATGTCATCATCATCCATTGAAGATTTGCTGCTGTATCAATCGATCATTGTATCAACTTATTTTTACTTTGCCCGCACTGCCTGCCATTGAGAAGGCAGTGTTCTTGTTACATCATAATGTATCGGCGATGGTCTTCTTTGATAAAAAGTCATCTGCTTGATATTTGATCATCCATTATTCTAGCTTACTTTTAACTAGTAGTACACCAACCAGTGATTTGCAAACATAACGAACATGACTAATATTTTTTCATCATCCATCCATCCATCCATCCTTTCTTTTCTCCCTTCCTTCCATGCCGTCTTCTTTTCTGGCCATTTCTTACTACATTTTCCATCGGCATCATTCACACTTTCAATTCTTCATTGCCTCCTTCCTGCTTCTTTTATATAAAGTTTGAACCGAGGAGTGACTGGTTGGTTGTTGGTTGCTGATTGATTCTTGGCTGTCGTCTGAGCGTGAGAACCATCATGACTACGGTACCTGCTACGTACTGCACACTGCTGTAGCAATTGGTATTGCTGCTGGACGATCCGAAAAGAACGGACTTGGCTAGAGCTATGTATTGCCTTGTTCGGGCCGTTTAAATTCGTAATAACATTGATAAAATGACTACTATCCGTAAGTAATCCACAATTCAAAGCATTCTGTCCTCTAGAGAGCAGATCCCAGGCCAGCCAACAAGGTACTAAAACAACTTTGCCATGTCGCTCCAGATGACATCGTCCGTCGGAGGGAGGAGAAAAAGACGGTGAATGCCGAGACGAGACGAGACGAGACGCGACTTACGTGAATGAACCAACTCTCGAATTGGAGAAGAAGGGAAGGTAAACACAAACGTTCATACCTTTGCACTTGGGAGGTATCAATCGGATAGATAGTTACTGTTTTATATAATTAATAGATCTCATGATTTACAATGACTTGTTAATTGTTTCTTTGTGTTTGTGAACGTACTGTAAAACTGCAGGCAGTACATTTAGCAGATCTCTTTCTATATTTTTATTACAGTACGTACAAGTACTGCAGTACGTACAAGTACTGTAACGCAAGTACCCATGGGTACTACAGACAGTAGTAGTAGGCACGACGTAGTTTCTTCAGTAGTGTAGATGCAATAGTACGTAATATTCCTGTACAAAGTACGAAAGGATGATGACGGGGAACGAACCAACGAACGAACGAAAAAGCGTAACAAAACTTCTCACACACACAAAACAAATCAAACGCACTGACTTTTTCTCTCACACATGTGCTGGTGTAAGAAAGAGTGTGGTTAATTAATTACTCCTAATATATAATTAAAAAACTACTAAAATTCTTACTCTCTCCCTGTCTCTAGCTAGAGTACAGAGAGCTACAGTCAGTAATTGCAGTTATAGTTTCAGGACAAGATACTCGCAATGAAGAACCATGGACAACATGGCACCTTTTGTTTGCGCCGCCAGAGACTTGCGAATCTCCCCCCTGCTGCTTTCCTACCAGCAGTGTTCTTACTTTTAGGAACACTATTTGTGGATATTTTTCATGGGGACATGATGAGAGTCCAAGCCTTTGCCTTGCATCCATCGTCCAGGCCATCATTATCACTGTCTTGTCTGCCTTGGAACGGTGGTTTCTCGTCACCTGCGAGTGTGTTTTCCAAGAAGAAAATAAAAGGAGGCAGCTTTTGGCAGGAATGTCGAAATTCGTTGTTATTGCCATTGAACATGGTACCTTCCATCACAGCGTTGGATGATCCAAAGACGTTGCCATTGGATATTCTTGATGATGAAAATATTTTGAATGGGTATCAAGAGCAGCAGCAGCAGCAACAGCAGCAAAAGGATGTTCAAGTGGGCGTATTGCTTTTGAATCTTGGTGGACCGGAAAAGACACAAGATGTCGAAGGTGGGTGACCAAACAATAATGAACCAATGGAGAAAAAATATATTTGTTCGATACACACTCTTTTTTTCTTTTTCTTCTTTGGTTGCCTTTGTACAATTATAGTTTGTTCTCACAAAAAATCGTCTTTCAAAAAAAACACAACATATGACATCATCACATTTTCATCCACAGGATTTTTATACAATTTGTTTGCAGATCCAGACATTATCCGTCTTCCTGCACCATTGGCACCGTTGCAAAAACTAATTGCCCTCATTATATCCAAAAGGAGGGCACCAAAATCAATTGCAGCCTATGAATCGATTGGGGGAGGATCGCCCATTTTGTTTTATTCCAATCAGCAGGCGTCTCTGGTACGACAATCTCTATTGGAACGATATGGATTGGGCGTCAAGACCTATGTTGGGATGAGATATTGGTATCCCTTTACAGAAGAGGCATTGGAACAAATACAAAAGGATGGAATCAATGCTTTGGTCATTGTACCGCTTTATCCACAATTTTCTATTTCTACTTCCGGTTCGTCCCTTCGAGTATTGCAGGAAGAATTTGCAAGGAATTCTGCAAATTGGGGAGGTGGAGGAACAGGTACTGGAACAGGAAACGGTTTGTTTACACACACGGTCATTCCAGCATGGTATGATCGACCTGGATATGTCAAGGCCATGGCAAATATCATTCAAAGGGAATTGGATTCCTTTACACCGGAACAAGTGTCGGAACAATTGGAAACAAATCCCATTGGCAAACATGTGTTATTCTCTGCACATGGAGTACCCCAGTCATACATTGAAGCTGGCGATCCCTATCAGGAACAAATACAAAATTGTGTCAAGGAAATATCCAAACTATTGCCATCGGAAGAGGAGGGTGTCAAGGTACATTTATCGTATCAATCTCGTGTAGGTCCGATTGAATGGTTAAGACCTTACACCGATGATGTCTTGCCAGAATTAGGACGGGCTGGTGTGAAGAATTTGGTGGTAGTGCCCATTTCCTTTGTGAGTGAACACATTGAGACCTTGGAAGAGATTGATATTGAATATAGGGAACTTGCAGAAGAATCGGGCATCACCAACTGGAGACGAGCACAGGCGTTGAATACTGACCAAACATTTATAGAGGATATGGCAGATATGATCGTAGAAGCATTGAACCAACCAAGTCAGAGTGTGACGGAAGCTTGTGTTGCAAACAATGTGGGATTGGTGGATTTAGACGATGACTTCAAGGGCGACATCAACAGTGCGGGAGTAGGGGGTGTAGGATACAATGATGAATTGCAAAGTCAGGTACGTCTCAAGGCAGAAGAGAGGTTTTACGGTAGAATTGCCATTATGGGTGTCATTACAGCAGTTCTCATTGAGGTACTGAGTGGAAGGCCAATCTTTGGTCCATGAAACATACAGTACTGTGCAATGAATTGAATTGCAGTAGTGTCAATAATAATAATAATAATAATATCATAACTCTCTTACAATACACACATCTATATATATATATACCTTACTCCATTACTGTGTATTATTCCCTACTACCTGGGTGCCCCAAAGGCTTCTGGCATTCGTTCCACGGTATACTTGTGATTGGTAATGTACATGGCAGGCACACCCGGAATTTTACGAATTCTGCTTCTCAACTCCTTATCACACGTGGCAACAATGAAACATCGCCACTGCTTGGCCATTTGAACGAGACAGTCATCGGCATAACAACCCTTACAATTACACGGTATTCTCTCGAATCTTGGATCTTTGGCAAGCTGCAGTGCAATCCTATACTTCTCTCCCAACTTTTCAAGTTCTCCCATTACGCAATCGGTAATGCAGGGAATGCATTTGGCCAAAAGACAGTCCATCATGGATCGGATGATATCCATTTTATTTCGAATAGAAAAATTGATAAAGTTTGTATCCACCAATATATGATACGGCGGTCCAAGCTGTGTGTTGTACTGAAAGAAGAGAGCCGAAACGGCCTGTTCGACTTGTTTGGGCTTTGCCTTTTCTAATTCTGCTTTTTGCTTTGCCTTGTTTTTTTCTGCGACAGATTTGACACGTGTATCTTTGGTAGATATAATCTTTTTGGCCACTGCAAATTTTCTCGTCTTTTTTGCTTTTCCCATGATTTATTTTGTTTGTTTGCTTTCTTGCTTTCTTGGTTGGTTGGTTGGAAATATCGTAAATAGAATGTTTGTTATGATATATATAAAAGAGAGAGTGCAAGCAATCTAAAATGAATGAATGAAAGAGATCAAAAGACAAAAGACAGAGTCGGTAGTTTTTACTACGAAGTGTAATACTCACACAGAAAAAGGCAAGAGAAACGAATGGTTGGTTCTCGCCCCCGCGTGTCCAAATCCGTAGTGTACTGTTGCGTACGCTGAAACTCGCCCCTCACTATACACGTAAACGTACCCGGTACTGTAGATGAGTACTGTACCTAGAGAGTAGCTCTAGTAGTGTACTGTGTCAAAAAGGAAGACACAATGCAATGTACACAGTAGTATTGAATAATTAAATACATTACGGAGTGAGAATAAGCAAGTTTACCTTTGTCAGATGCAATGGAAAAAGGACCGATCAAAAATGACAAGGGCTTTCACCAGAATTCACAATCCTTACAGTCGTAACACAGCTAAAGGTTTTTTGCAAAGGACGACTGGTGCTGGTCGTGTACTACTAAGAACAATGTATGCAAGTCATGGACGATGAGAACAACAAGAGCAAGAGGAATCTATTGATCCAGTCCCGGCACAGCTTCCCGCCAATGGTCATGGCACACACTCGCGGCACAGAATCCAGGAACATACTGTTCCAATCCATGAGTTTGACCACTTCCCAAGTCAAAATACCATACTCATAAGTTAAACTAAGTAACTATATTCATCCGCCATTTTGCCTTTAGCTACAGAATCATCCTTTCTTATCACCAGCAAGGTCTACGTCTAGAGCCACAAACGATTTGGATTTGCATTCCAGATTAGTGCATTATGTTGTCATGGAGTAGTAGCTAGCAGCTGGCTGGCTGGGAACAAGAAGCATGAATTGCTACTAGTAGAGGATGATAGATGCTGCTGATGAGTTGTCTTGCTGAGCAGGAAGGGCCATGCATGTCATCCTCTGCTCACACCTCACAGCCAGCAGGAGGAGATTGCAAAACAGTGATTGTATAATCAAACAACACATACAGCAACTGACTATGACATAGATGCGCTACGACAATAAATATGTGTAGGTAGTTTTATCCTATTTAGCGGTTAACCTGCCGGTTAACTCGTCACACGTTTATTCTACATAGTAATCGCTAGTAGTATCTTTTTTTATTAGCTACGGTGATCATCCGTTAGACATCACGTATCTAATCTTTTTTAATCTACAACACACCTAATTTTATAATTTTCTTTTTAATTGAATCAACTTCAATTATTCTTCTTTCTTGAATCCGTTTACTTATCCCTTTTCCACAACCGAGAGTCGACCATGGTACAGTAATATTACTGTTACGCCCGAAAGCTGTTGTGTGAATTAACAGGGAGCCTACAAAGCAAGTTTCCAAGTAACGGTAAAAAACTCACGGCGAGACCACGAGTTTCCAACAAAATCGACAGAGATCGAAATAAAAAAAAATTCTTTCAACATGAGTGCCCAGAAGAAGAAATCTTCCGGCTGCGGTTCTACACCGAAAGGTGATCGTGAACCCGGACTCACTCCCCCGATCCCTTTTGTTCCTCCGAAGGTGGACGAAGGAGATGAACCACCGACTGTGGACATCACGATCAAGAAAAATGTAAAAAAGAAAACGACCAAGGTCAATACCGATAGGAAAACCTTTTCGGCTATTGAAACGTTCACGGGAAACGGAGCTTTCGTCGCGACCGTTCTCAAGAAACTCCAGACGGAGATCTTTGAGCACCTCGGCATCTCTAACTCCGTCAAGAAGGTGGAGGATCGTCTGGATTACCTTTTACAGGTGACTACCAGCCACGCGAGAGATCAATTGGTCGAGATTTTCAAACAAGGGAGACAACAATTCGCCTTGATGTTTGCTGTATCCAGTCAGCAATGCGAAGCTTTTGTCAGAGATAAGAGCGTCTTCTTCGAATGGCTCCTGAATGGAGACAAAACCGATACCCCTGAGGATACCAAGAGTAAACTCGGAGAGACGAACGACGAGCACTGTCAGCAGTATGAGTCTTACGTCTGGTTCGAGATGGGGAAACTCATGTGGGTGAGGCATCGAACAGTGCAAGATGAGCACATTCGTTACCTCGAAAATAAAATCATCAAGCCCTATGATATGGCTATGAGAGACTTTTACGACTGAGTAGTCGAAATGTACTCCTTTATTTACTACCTGCAGCCGCCTTCGATGAATAATCAGGCGTGGTATGAAGCCAGATGGCATACGCTCACCGCACTTCCGTCCGAAGAGCGCATTCGCGTTGCCATTCGCAATGGCCTTCCTAGATCGATGCAAGACAAGCTCGATCAGAAGGATGAGGATTACCGCATGGTAAGTAATGAAACCTTCCTCAATTATCTCTATCGTCTTGAGATGGAAGATCAGCAGGAGAGAGCCGAAAAACAAAGGCTCAGAGAATCCCTCGAAAAAAAGGGAAATCTCAAGGCTGCTGAAGCAGTAGAAAGTGGTCGTATCCCGAAGAAGGATAAGAAGCGCAAGAGCGATGCCTCTGAGAAAGGTAGCTCCAAGAAAGCCAAGAAAGGCAAGTATTGTGATTGGTGCACCGACCATGGCAAAGAGGATAGGTTTATCCATAGCCATAATGAAGCCGATTGCAACTTCAAGAAGGCAGCTGCTAAGGATGCCGACACGAAGAAGCGATCCAAGAGTGGATCCGGCAGATCTTTGAATGCTCTCAAAAAGGAGCAGAAGAAGATCAAGAAGATCCTAAGGGATGACTCCCTTTCTTCCGAGGCGAAGCAGCGTAGAATCAACAAGATCTACGATGGTGGCTCTAGCCGCAAGAGGAAGTGTCGTTATTATTCCTCCTCTTCTTCCTCCTCCGAATACTCCTCCGACTCTGACTGATACGCTCCCAAGTCGGATGGTAGTTCCTATTTGTCTGAAGATATAAGTAGAAAACGAAATAAAAATAAAAAGAAATCCAAAAATAACCATAAAAATAGTGGAAAAGTGAAAAGTAAAGTTTTAAAAAAGAGTAGTAAAGGGCGTGTGAACCGCCTCGATAAAATAATCAGTAGGAATTTACATTCGAATGAAGTTTTAGTATCTAGCATAGATAGTCTCTTGTATAGTATTAAAACCGATAGTAATGTAGATAGGACATCTGAGGATGTTCCCAAACCTCTGACTTTTGTCAATGTCCACCGTAGTAAAAACGATTTCTCTGTCGTTCATCGCAGACTAATCGCACTAGTGGATCCTGGTTCCACCCATAGCATTGTGAAGCGCTCCTTCGTTGATGGAGTGCGGAACAAGAAAATGCAGAAGAACAAAGTCTCCTACAATGTCGCGGGAGGCAAGTTCTATACTAAATATGAAGCCAAGCTGGGAATCAGTTTGCCTGAATTTAGCCAAACCAATGTAGTCTGACACCGATTCGCTATCAACGATAGTGACGGTGAAGGAATAGGCTATGATCTAATCATTGGCCAAGATCTCTGTAAGATCATGGGAATTGATCTTCATTATAGTGATTGTACCATTCAGATGAATGGCCGATCGATCGCTATGAAAGGCAGCAATTTCCCGATTCGATGATCAGCAATATCGTCCAGAGAAATAAAACAAGTGATTGCACGGTCTGAAGAACCGAAGGTCACAGCTGAGGCAACTGATAGGATAGTCAAAATCCTTGATAGTGATTATCACAAAGCAGATTTGCGAAAAGTGGTAGCCAAGGCAACTCAATTGAACAAACGGCAGCAGCTTAGCTTGCTACGTCTTCTGCAAAAGTACGAAGCGCTGTTTGATGGAACACTGGGAAAATGGAATACTGATCCAGTCAATATAGAACTGCGCGAGGATGCTAAGCCTGTGAGTTCTCGGTATTATCCTGTTCCAAAGATAAACAAAGAAACTTTTAGAAAAGAGTTACTTCGTTTAGTTGACATTGGAGTGCTAACTCCAGTGCAAGATTCAGAATGGGGAACGCCTGTATTCATTATTCCAAAGAAGGATGGTACAGTGTGCTTCATTACTGACTATCGCAAAGTCAATGGGCATGTGTTGCTCTGGTGACGTTTTCCAAGCCAAGGTAGATCAACTACTTGGTGATATCGAAGGTGTAAAGACTTACATTGACGATATTCTAGTCATCAGCAAGGGATCCTTCGATGACCATCTGAAACAACTGGATACTTGTTTCAAAAGAATTCAAGAAGCCGGACTAATATTATCTCACGCGAAGGTATCAAGCCTGATCCCGCGAAGATTCAAGGGATCATGGATATGAATTGGCCAAGAACTACCACTGAAGCTAGAGCTATTATCGGCTCTGTTCAGTATTATAGAGACATGTGGAGACGACGATCTCACATTCTCTCTCCACTCACTGAAGTGTCTAGTGGACCAAAAAATAAGAAGCTCACATGGAATGATGAACTGGAGTCCGCATTCCTAGAATTGAAGCGAATGGTGAGCAGAGAGACTCTGCTAAATTACCCTGACTGGAGTAAGCCATTCGACATACATACAGATGCCTCTGATAAGCAGTTGGGTGCTGTTATCAGTCAAGAAGGGAAACCAATTGCATTCTTCCACCAAAGGCTATTGAAAGCACAACGAAATTATACTACAACCGAGAAGGAACTTCTCTCCATTGTAGAATGTCTCAAACAGTTCCGAGGTATCCTGTTTGGTTACAAAATCAATGTGTTTTCAGACCATAAGAATTTGGTTTATGCAGCTACGGTTTCAGAATCACAGAGAGTGATGAGATGGAGACTAATACTCGAAGAGTTTGGTCCAAACATTCAACATATCGCTGGCGTCGATAATGTTGTAGCTGATATGCTAAGCCGTGTGCCCTCGGCAAATCGTGATTGAGATGATCTTGAACCCAGTAACGCTCAACATCACGCGAAAGAATTATTCACTTTAGAGGTGAATACAGCCAACGATGATGGTTTTCCCCTCTTGCTCATCAAGGTGTTCAATGAGCAACAAAAAGAACTAAATAATAATAAATTTAAAGTAAAAGCACTTTTAAAAGACAAAAAATCCGGATATGTTAGTCGCCTCTTTGAAGGTCATACATTGATAATGTATGAGGATAAGATATATGTACCGCAATCTCTTCGTGGACGCACGATAGAGTGGTATCATTATTATCTTTATCACCCTGGTGGTGACCGCCTGGCTAATACATTATTGCAAGTGTGCTATTGGAAGGGCCTGACACATCAAGCCAAGCAGTATGCTAAGGCGTGTCAGCAATGCCAAAGATTCAAGAAACGCAAGGCGCGTTATGGATTGCTCCCACCCAAAGATATAGGAGAACTAAAACCATGGCATACTGTTCATGTTGATCTGATAGGTCCATATACAGTCACTGCAAAACAACAACAACCGGCAAATAAAATAGTGAGCACTGAGCTGAAGCTCACATGCATGACTTTCATCGATCCAGCTACTGGTTGGTTTGAAATAGCAGAAGTGCCTACTTATGATCTTGAAGAGGTCAAGGCGGGTAATAAAGATTATATAGATAAAACGTCTGCTAGAATAAGTCAATTATTCAATAACTATTGGCTATCAAGATATCCTTGGCCAGTTGAAGTTGTATACGACAACGGCTCAGAATTTAAGAAAGACTTTCAACCTCTCATCGAAGATTTCGATATAAAGCCAAAATGCACAACCGTGGAGAATCCACAGGCGAATGCACCGGTTGAGCGAGTTCATCAAGTAATCCACAACATGATTTGCACTAAAGATTTACGCAATCGTGTATTTGATTACATTGATCCCTGGGGCGAGATCCTCAGTTCAATTGCTTGGGCAATACGTGCATCGTATCACTCAACGCTAGGCGCCACTCCTGCGCAATTAGTCTTCGGACGCGATATGATTTTTAATATTAAAACTATCGTCGATTGGAGAACGATTACTGCTCGCAAACAAAAACAAGTAATCAAAGATAACCTCAGAGAGAATAAAGGTTGGATCGACCATCAATACTCTGTTGGTGATAAAGTCTACTTGCGACCGACAGGCATCCAGCGCAAGTTAGAAATACAGAAAAAAGGACCGTATCGCATCACGCATGTATTTGCAAACGGTACTGTTCGACTCCAGATTGGAGCTACTAATGATAAAGTTAATATTCAAAGAATCGAACCAGCTTTTGAATAATTATTGCATCTTACTTCCAACCTGTCGTAGAACACCACAGATTTGGGGGGGCAATGACATAGATGCGCTACGACAATAAATATGCGTAGGTAATATTATCCTATTTAGCGGTTAACCTGCCGGTTAACTCGTCACACGTTTATTCTATGTAGTAATCGCTAGTAGTATCTTTTTTTTAGCTACGGTGATTGTCCGTTAGACATCACGTATCTAATCTTTTTTAATCTACAACACACCTAATTTTATAATTTCCTTTTTAATTGAATCAACTTCAATTATTCTTCTTTCTTTAATCCGTTTACTTATCCCTTTTCCACAACCGAGAGTCGACCATGGCAGACTACCACATGTCAACTAGCAAACTCAATAGATGATGCCAAAGTGCATAGCGGAACAGTCTGGAACAGTTTTCAAAGTTACGCATGTACCACGACTAAAAATATTGGCAATATGGCTTGGAACATTCTGGAAGGTTATATGACGTCATTGGCATCAATCAAAAAATGGCAAGATGCCAAATGGCTTCTTTTTTCCGGACATGACCATGAAAAATGAGCCATGCTGGCCTTTCGGTACTATTCACGACATCAAAAGAAGAAGTAGAAGCGAAGCCCATTCATTGCCTTATATTTTTTGTAAACAGCCAAAGTAGTTTTTATAGAAAAAATAACACACTACACACACAAACCACACACAAATGCAAATTATCTACACATTGATTTGATTTATCACCACCCCCAACATGAAAGCCATGATCACAGCAACAATCAAGTTGATCCAAGGCATCCTTGACAAGTACAAGAAGTTGTCCATTCAGTCACACCACAGTGAAATCAAGTTCTTTTGAAAGATTTTAAACTTGGTCAAGGGACTCCTGCAACAAGATATCCGGCAACAAGTTGTTGTACAAGAGAACATGCATGACAACCTTAAGAAGAGCAACAAATCTTTCTTGACACATACCCTGTCATTACTTGATGATGCTGTGAAGGAACGAGAGCAAGTCTTGGAAGAATGCAGCTGTGCGAAAAAATTATGAGCACACATCTTTAGCAAAACCTATCTGGGTAACAAACTCAATGGCGCCTCCGTCAAGATGAAAGATGCCATGCAACTGCTTACTGTGCCCAGTATTACTCTGGATGGTTTGATTCAGGAAGAAGGTTTGTTGGAAGATTTGGATAAAATGTTTCATCTCCTACAGCAAAAGATACAACACCATCACCACGAAGTAGCAGATCTCTTTGTACAACAACAAGACAAATTTCAAGCTGGGATGCAAAATTTGCCTGAACACGACATTGTCAGCCAGCTCATGGACCACAACTTGGCTACAAGTGAATCTGATATCAAGGAACAGATGCGAGATATTGCCACACTTGCTGATCAAATGCGCCGTGAAAAGGCCTTTGTTGATGAGCAAATCCTGCAAAGGGGGCAAGTTCTGTCTCTTGTCGAATGTCAGCAGCAGTCTTCTTCGTCATCTAACTCTTTAATGTTTTGCCCCATTTTGATGGATTTAATGAAAGATCCGGTACTTCTTAGCTCCTCCGGTCATACTTATGACCTAGAGAGCATTTGTCAGTCACTTTTGATACAGCCTGATTTGTGCCCGGTGACAAATAAGCGCTATGACAAACAGCTGACTGTTACAGCCAATATTGGTCTGTGTCAAATACTTATGGCTACATATGGTGACTCTGTCCTGTATCAACCCTACGATGACACTTGGTTTTGGCCTCGGTATGATGCTCTTTGGAAAGAGAAACAGCATGTCGACAAACATGCTTTGACAAATTCCTCCCTTGCTGCTACTAGTAACATGGAAGAATTGCACGAAAGAGTAGAGGCCTTGATGAATGGATTGCATCGTGAAAACATGAATGATAAAGAAGCCGAGTTACTGGTCAATGCTCACCTTTCTGATTCCATCATGATTGCCTTCAAGTCACTTATTCTATGGCATCGCAACAATGCAGATCCCGCAATTGTTGTTTTTGCAAACTATGCTCTCCTGCAAGGCCTTGCAAGAATAGCTCAGTTGGGTAGTAACCCAATTGCTCAGACTCTGCTTGGAAATTTGTATTGGAATGGTCATGGTGTTTCACAGGATTATTCCAAAGCAATGGAACAATGGTTTCAAAAGGCTGCCTACCAGGGATATGCTGCTGCTCAAAACAACAGAAGATACTCATATGATACTGGTCAGGGTGTTTCACAGGATTATTCCAAAGCAATGGAATGGTACCAAAATGCTGCCAACCAGGGATATGCTGTTGCTCAGTGCAACATTGGGGTATTGTACGATGATGGTCATGGTGTTTCAAAGGATCATTCAAAAGCAATGGAATGGTACCAAAAGGCTGCCAGCCAGGGACATGCTCGTTTTCAGTGCAACGTTGGCCTGTTGTATGATTATGGTCAGGGTGTTTCAAAGGATTATTCAAAAGCAATGGATTGGTACCAAAAGGCTGCCAGCCAGGGATATGCTATGGCTCAGTGGAACATTGGTATGTTGTGCGATTATGGTCAGGGTCTTTCATAGGATTACTCCAATGCAATGGATTGGTACCAAAAGGCTGCCAGCCAGGGATATGCTGCCGCTCAGTGTAGCATTGGGATATTGCATGAATATGGCTGTGGTGTTTCACAGGATTATTCAAAAGCATTGGAATGGTACAAAAAGGCTGCCAGCCAGGGATATGATGCTACTCAAAACAACATTGGGACATTGTATGATAATGGTCAGGGTGTCTCACAAGATTATTCCAAGGCCATGAAATGGTACCAAAAGGCTGCCAGCCAGGGATATGCTGATGCTCAGATCAATGTTGAGAGGTTGAAGCAGATGTTCAAGAAAAAAATCACAACACGAAGAATTCTAAAAGTGTTCAAAAAGTAAAAGATACTACTTCATGGCAGAGAGTATTCGATAAATCTTACTTGTTCATAGTCTTTGGCTACTAAATTAAGAAGAAAATTTAACAACAGTTGAGTACTGCACTGCCGCATCCATAGTGGCGGCAGGCAGGTGTCTATTCTTGATGCGTAGTCGGCAACATTCATGATTGATTTAATCTTTCATCCCCTGTCAGAAACTTAAACGTTGATTAGTTCTGTTGGAATATTTTTTTGATGCAACACATTATATTCTAACAAGCAGCAAGGCCACTTGAAAGTGATACCGGTGAAACACGTTCTACCACGCCCTGATTCTTCCTCTTTGTCTCTTCTTCTTGTGCTTCCAACCTACGCAATTCTTGCAAATCATCTTGATAAAGTACTTTACTTGCACCCGTGGGTGGTTCGTCTCGCACTTTTCGTCCTGTTGCAACACTGACAAAGAAAATTTTCCGTTTGCCAGTGCGCTTACTGACAAATATACGTTCGACCCAGATATCCCCATCGCCATGGCTTGATATATCCAGATTGGATCTCTTAATTATTTTGCTTTGTTTGGCACATGGATCCTTGTAAGAGATGTTATTGGAGATTGCAGTGTATGTTGAGGACGACACTGAAAAACCTGCAGATGCGGTTGAATTGCAATCGCTATTATCCGTTCTCATACTTGCAGTGGATGAGGTCGTTGGGCTCTTAAGACATGATGGAGACGACAAAAAAGTCGAAGAAACTGATCCAGTAGGAGATGGATAGTGGCAACACAATAAGTGAGAGGCATACTGAGAGCCACCAGCAGAATGAAAACAGGGAGACGAACTCTGTAACTGAGGCAATGGAGATGGAAGTGAATATGTTCGAAGAAGGTTTCGTGACTTTAAAGAAGGTTTGGTGAGTTCAGGTATTGTCTCGTTCTGTGTGGTTAAATAATGATTCGCTGATACTGATTTTGAGCCGATGGAACTTGATACACTGGCAAATGATGCATCGTCCTGATTGTCGTCATCGCACTTTATTTCAACAGAGTCTTGACGCTTCCAGCTTATACAAGAGCAAGGAATATCACCATCCTTCTGGCTCTTTGACGTTGAGATAGAAGTCCCTTTGTGCTGAGCGGTGATAATTACGTGCTTTGCGTTAATCTTGGTAGGGTGTAATGAACGTCTTCTGTCCAACAATACAATATTTGAATCAGACCCTTTTATTTCATCGTTACCTCGAATGATGGGGGCAGAGTGCATTCGAACGATATGATTCAAAGATTGTGGGTACTGTTGTGTAACATTGCCTGCCTTATTACAACACATCCAAGAAGACTCACTGCTTGCAAGAGAGGATGTCAGTGTTTTTGAAACACCAGACAAACTATCGTTTGACTGTGATGCTGCACGACTATGTGACCCTTCTCTGCTACAACCGTATGGATCATGTAAGGATATAGAATCTAGTTTCTCTATATTTTCAATAATATCACCCGCTGAATAATCATTCTGAATTGGAACTGATGTCATAATACTATCATCGTCTCGCATCGATGAATTTTCTTGTGCTTTTCTGTTATTTCGTAAAAACATCAAGGCCCTTGCTCTAGCCACCGCATTTTTCTCTTGGCGACTTTTTTCTTTCCGTCTCTTGATCCATTTGGGTGTGAGAGCCTTGGAGAGCCGTGATGCCAAAGAACCTGATGAGCTTACACACGATGATGCATCATTAGTTTTGTTCCGTAGAATGTTATTGTGATACAGACTTTTTTCCTTTGACGCCGAAGCACGGGTACCAAACTCTTCTGTATCTTTTGTTGAATCCAAATCAACATAGTTCTTTTTGGAACCAATGGTGTGACTTGACTTTCTACTCATTCGCCATTTTCTTGACGTCGATCTTGTCAGCTTATGAATATCATTCTGAGGTATCAGCTGTACCCTGCGTTCCTGATTTTCCTTTTCCATCATTTCCAAAACCTTTCTAGAGTGAATTCGTTGGATTGTATATTCAGCCTCTTCTTGTAAAGTACTGTATTGAAATGGCAGGGCTTCACTTCCATTATTTGCAACACTGGTACTATCGCTACAGGTGAAGAAATCATCGTCCTCAAAAGATGGTGGAGCAGGGACCATTTCATCAACATCCAAGGCCATCTCTTCGACAGGATTACTCTCAGAAGAATTAACATCGGTGGTCCTAGTTTGATTGAGAGAGGACATATCAGAGCAGACTTGGACTGATGATATATTAGGCATGAGAGGTTTTGCATTCTTTGCATCTTCTTCAACGACAACAGTTAGTTCTGAGGACTGCCTAACTTTTCTATCAGCATCAACAGGATTCAGTGCAGTAGATATTTCATCAGAGCATGAACAGCACGAAGAAGACGAAGGGGCCATTGAAACATCGTACGAGAGATTTTGAAGGTCTTCTAAATGAAGAGAGTTGTGTAGGGGATCGTCGTCTTCTTCAAAGACACAGAGATCTGGATTAAATTTAAGTTCTCCCATGCTAATGAACCGTTGAACTCGATAGAAATTGGAACATAAATCACAATCGTTTTTATGGAATGAAATGATCACAAAGGGGAAAATTTCGATGCTAGTATAGGAACAACAGGCTCGGCTACTAGAGTAGCATTTGTATTCCTTCGTTTTCGTAGATCGACTTCCACGCCAACGAAAATGGTTATAAAGAGCAATAGTCCTCGACTGCAAAGAGATTACAATAAAAAATAGCAACCAACCAAACGGTTGGCACACGGCTGACACGCTGAAGAGGATGTGATGTTTTTGCAAAAGAGTTGTTTCACAATTCGTGAAGCCGTGAAACTTGCAGTAGTTTGTGTGTTGTGTGCGTGATTTTGGAGAGAGAGGCAGTGACACCCCTCCGACGACACAACGGATGAAAAAGTCCGCGAGAGGAATCTTCGCTGAATAATTGTACAAACTAAAAAAATTGATTGAGCTAAATTAGCACTTGGGATCTCGCAGAAACAGAAAGCTCCTTCATTTTTCATTTCGTTGTTAATAGATGTTGTAATTGTGTGTTTCAGAACACAATGGATGCATCAATAAAAGTGAACCTAAAAGGTGCGGACCTAAGGATAGACCAAGACAAGAAATGATGACATCAGTTGCAATCTGTGCCATTTTTATAGTACCATGGTATGTCGAATGTAAAAATAAAAATAGGCCCAATACCTGCGATATGCAGTACAGTCAATAATAAATAACGATTTTAGCATATTATATGTAAATTCCTTCCTTCCTTCCTTCCTTCCTTCCTTCCTTCCTTCCTTCCTGTCTGTCTCATTTCCATCCCATCACGTTTTTCGTAAATGTTTCTTTCTTTTCTTCATCACAGTTCACAATATCCCAACTTACATCCAATCAGGACGAAGCACAGGCATCCAAAAGGCTGGTCCCTGCACCCAATCCAAACCCTCCAATTCCGCCACAACCTTTTTCATATTCGTATTGCTCACCTTTTCCGTCACAATGACAAACGAATCATCACTCTTGCTACTTCTTGGATTTTGCAAGATGGAATGAATGCTCACCCCATACTTTTCACAAATCTCTCCACACTGCCTTGTAATTCCAACCTGATCCCTGTACTTGAGACGCAAATAAAACACAGAATCATACTGCTGCACAAACTTGCATCCAGAAGACGGATTGAACGGCGAGGCAGACCTGTCCCCCTTGGCAATCGCAGCAATATCATTCACACAAGAATTCGCAGTGGGATAACGTCCCGCACCCTGTCCAATATAAGTCGTACGTTGCAAATTCGACGAGGAAATCTCCACGGCATTGGTCGCATCACTGACACTGGAAAGAGAATCCGTAGAGGCAATGTAGCAAGGAGACACAAATCCCGACACCTTATCTCCCACTTTTTCCGCAACTCCCAAAAGCTTGATGGTCCCCCCAAGACTCTTGGCATAATCATAATCGGTCGAAGTCAACTCCTGAATTCCACGACAGGGAATGTTTTTTTCATCCACGTCAATTCCATAAGCCAACCTCATGAGAATCTTGAGCTTGGACCTGGCATCAAAGCCTCCCACATCAAGGGTAGGATCCGCCTCGGCATATCCCAACTTGGAAGCCTCGGCCAATGCCCCATCATAAGAAAGACCATCACGATCCATGGCAGTGAGCATAAAGTTGGTACATCCATTAATAATCCCTGCAATCATGGCAATTTCATCACCAGCATAGTCCGATTGGAGAGAATGGATGATTGGAATTCCTCCACAGACGGCTGCCTCATAATTAAACTGCATGGACTCTTCCGCGGTCTTTCCAGCATTGACAGCCTGAATATGTTTTTCAATTTCTCCAAGACAATCCGCAATCAGTGCCTTATTGGCCGTCACGACGTGTTTGCCATTGGACAAGGCTTGAAAGACAACATCCTTGGCCTTGGTGGTCCCTCCCATGACCTCGACGACGATATCAATATCATCCGCATGGACTATGGCATTGGCATCGTCTGTAATGGTGCATCCCTCCGGTATTTCAAAGTCTCGCTGTTTAGATAAGTCACGGACACAAATGGATTTGACAAGGATTTCATCCGAGCATAACTTGGACAGATAGTCTGATTTTTTTGTGAGAATTTCACAGATTCCTCCTCCAACTGTTCCTCCTCCTACAATACCCACGTGAATGGCATGGAGAGCCGACGATGAAGATGAAGAAGACGATGATGATAATGAGGGAGAGGAGTAGGGGAAGTTATTTGTGTTCTGTTGCATGAAAAGTAATAATGATAATCAATATGAGAGGTTGCAGTCAAGTATAGCATAATACAATATAATGTATGTAAATAATCAGTTGATGTATGTGTAGAAACTAGATACAGTAACAGCGTGTGGCCGGTGGGCAAAGCAGAGAGAGAGAGAGAGATGACGAGATTCTTCTAGCTGTGCACACACACAGACACAGACACTCACAAAACCAAACATAACATTTATAGAACTTCTATACAATATTCTCACACTGTCACTCTCTATACAATACACATACCGAAACAAAGCGGCCCTGAATCGTTGCTCTTGTTCTTGATGATGATGTTGCTACTTTGGTTTTCACCAAAGAGAAGGCACAGACATGAAAAGAATGCAAAGATGCTAGTAATACTACAGTGGAAAGAGCAGTAGAAAAGTACTTCATGATTGATTGAGTAGGTAATTGATTGATTTTACAAAATAGAGATGGTGATAATGGTAATACCTCTCTCACAGGTGGATGGTGGTAGTTAGTGTACAACATGCAATGCAAAGAGGATATGGTACCAGCCAGTACACATTATTAGCTGTACCCGGGTGATGTTTGTGTGGCGATGCGATGGATGGATCCAATCGTCACTTACATGCATGACTACAAAGGATGTACCGGTACGTGCGTCACTGTAGAGTACTCACGTAACGAACTGTGCGTAGTTGTAAGTATGTACAAGCCAGGAGCACTACACAGTACTATCCGTCCAGTTAGATACTGTAACTACCAAGTACAATGCACGGTAGTACTCCCAACCTTGCGACGATTTTAAAATAATAATGACAAAATGCAATACGTGTATGAATACCGTAATTGATTCTAGCTATTTATTTATAAATCTATTTACACAGATGTATTGTTATATATATCTGTTTGTTTGTGGTTTAAAGTAAGAAGTAGAAAGGAGTGACATCTCATATGGTACTGGTGGTAGGTACCGTGCGTGATGGTGCCTCACGTTATATCCAGAATGGTCACCAGTCACCACTCATGGACAATAGCCCAACGACACGTCATTACAGTACTGTACAGTACTGTAGGATACAGCATACGGCTCTACTGGAGACCCAGGTGCCAAAGCGTCTTTTTCCTGTGTACTGTGTACGGGCTGTTGGTTGTACAATCTCTCATCTACCGTACCTGGTACCTGGTATCTCTCTACAGACACGAAACGTAAGTAGTAATAAAATGAATGGTTCCACAAACTGCAAGTGCAACATTAGCTGCAACCTTTTATTCACACATACACAACATACACTGTGACATAAAACATTGACACTGCTTACTACACACTCAAGAGTGAGTGATAGAGTGTATATGAGATTATTGTCTGTCAGTTATATACATAATACGTCCTCCAAAGAGATATAGAAAGCAGGAGACAGTAGTGAACCAAAGAACGACATCCACTTACAGTTTGGATTTGGCTTATTATTGGAGACCTTCTTCAACTACGGAGTATTACTAACTGCTACTATCATAACTGTATACCGACTGAACACTCATTCCACACGTTGATAAATAAAGGAGGAGGAACTGTGGTGAATTCTCTTTTTTTTGGGGGGTTAGGGTATATATAGTAATAAGAATTGGAAGAAAACATATTGGATTCAAAAGTCCAAACAAAAAACAAAGCCACAAACGACCAATTCTTGTTCCCTTTCAATCTCACAACACTGCTTGCTGCATTGAATGGAAATACTACACAAAACAACAGCAAAGTTTTACAGGGTATAGCATATGTCTATATAGACTTTCAAAAGAAAGCCTACAGTAAATCAAAATATAAAGATACACGCGCACACACACAAACGGATACAAACAACAAGACAAACATGACAAGGGACAATCAACAAAAGATCAAACGTGTACAATCGGAATCGGATGTCAGTGTTGCATCGACGGAGTCCGAGTCGCCGACTTATAGGAGCTATCATGTGAGAAAGTCATCTCTTATTGGGTAAGTAAGTGTGTAGTAGTGTTGATGTGCTGTTTTGTTCTGTTATGTTTAGATTGAGTTGTAAATTGAGACATTGATCGGCATCATTGAACGACGAGTCGTCTGTCTCTATTTCTTATATGATTCTATGCACATGGATGCATTGTGATGTAAGTATGTCTCTAACCACCAAAGAACTCGTTCCTTTCTCCTCCTCTTCCACTTCTTCTTGCTCCTGATCCTGCCGTGCCAAGAATGATCAATTGGACACATGTCTTTCGAACATACATTCCTCATTTGACAGTCATTGGGATTGGAGTCCTCGTGGCTCTTATCTTTCATCAGGTTCTTACCGATCTCATGGATCAGCAACACATTGATACATCGTCTTTTCATGATAATAAATACAAGGCTCTTTTGCTTTCCCCCTCTTCGATTCTGACTGTCTTGAGTGCCATTCGAGATTTGCTTCAAAAACAGATGCAATCCATTCTCAGTCTACGCAAGGAGGCTCTCTTTTCTCCAGCTGTCGAAGCATGCTTTGTATCTCTTGTGGTCATGATACTCATTGTGAAAATGGACAATCCAACCTACCTACTGTCCTTTGCCACCTTCAAGGCACCCAAGGAATGGAAGGTGTCGCACGAACAAATTATTCAAATGATGAAGCGACAGGGATGTTTCACGGAGGATTCTTTGGACTTTATGCAACGTCTTTTGGAACGGTCCGGTACGGGACAGTCGACTGCATGGCCACCTGGGATTGTAAGGACTTTGGAGGGGAAACCTCCCGATCGGTCCATTGAGGGATCACGGAAGGAGGCAGAGACGATTATTTTTGATATTGTGGAGAATGCCATGCGAAAGGCCAAGGTTCAGCCCAAGGATATTGACGTATTGGTGATTAATTGTTCCCTGTTCTCTCCCACTCCCTCTCTTTGTGCTTCTGTGATTAGTAAGTTTCAAATGAGATCGGATATTCTTTCTTATAATTTGTCGGGGATGGGATGCGGAGCATCCCTCCTTGCGTTGGACCTAGCCAAGAATATGTTGCATCGAAGGAGGATGGGAGGGAAGGCTTTGGTCGTGTCCACGGAAATTATTACACCCAACCTCTATGTGGGGAATGAACGTGCATTTCTTTTGCAGAATACGCTCTTTCGATGTGGTGGTGCGGCCATGATTATTAGCAATCGGTGGTTGGATGGGAGCAGGGCTTGGTTCAAGCTTTTGCACACGGTGAGGGTACAGAATCCTTCCGAGGATGCCTTCCAGTGTGTGTTTGAGTGTGAGGATTCCGAGGGGATTCGAGGGGTGAGGTTGTCCAAGGATATTGTCAAGGTGGCAGGGAAGACCATGGAGAAGAATCTGACCACCCTGGGACCTTTGGTCTTGCCTTGGAGTGAGCAGGCAAAGGTTGCCTTTTCGGTTGTGGCAAAGTTTGTCATGAAGAAGTTATTTGGGAAGAGGGTGAATGTGTATGTACCTGATTTCAAGAGGGCGGTGGATCATTTTTGCATTCATGCCGGAGGAAGGGCCGTGATTGATGGCATTGAAAAGAATATGAAGTTGGAAAAGTTCCATACCGAACCATCGCGTATGGTTCTACTGAACTATGGTAATACGTCATCCTCTTCGATTTGGTATGAAATGGAATATATTATGAACGAACAAAAGACCAATCCATTGAGAAAGGGTGATAGAATCATGCAGGTTGCATTTGGAAGTGGATTCAAGTGCACATCAGGCGTTTGGCTCAAACTGTAAAACAGAAACAGGAGCATTGTGCATAGTCTCCAGAATTCTTACATAGCATACGTAGCTAATTAAAATACAGTACATTGTATTCAATGGAGAGAAGGACCATTTCGTATTCAACCAATGACTCTTTCTGTATGTGTAGTTACATCAACAAGGATGCCACCGTATATCCTGTCCCTCCCACCACCAAAGCTCCTGCTCCACCCACAGCAAATGGCTTCCATCCCACTCCCCGCAGAGATGCTGCATTCGTACTCAATCCCACACCTGCCATGGCAGTACCCAATGCATATTTGGATGCATCATTTCCCAACAAATCCATGACATTTCGAAATTCTTTCAAAACAACGTCGTTATCCTGCAACAAATAATCACCTCCCGTCCGAGCCATGGACATGGCCAAAAAGGCATACAGAAATGGTGGAATGTATTTGGAAAAGGTATTCAAACCCGATATGGTGGTGGTGGTGGTCGCAGTTGTCGTCTTTGTCGCCATCTTGGTTCCTGTGGCATCATCCCCTTTTTTCAATCCGTTCATGACATTGCCATCACAGCCAGCAGCATTCTTTGCCACCACAGACGACGCATGAACATAAGTCAAGGCAGGAATGGCAAAAGCCAACCCCAAATTCCTCATCAATTTCGTCACAGCTGCCACCTGAAACGCCACCTCATCCCCAAACGTCTCCTTATAACTCAAAGCAGCCCCCAACACCTGCGACGTATCATGTATCGCCACACCCAGACACATCCCCACATGCTCCGACCCACCATGACACAACGAATGAAAGAGATAGGGATAACAAATCATCCCCACAGTCCCAAACACGACCGTATTGGCCACTGCCACAGCCACATCTCTAGGTGGAGCCTGAATGGCCGGTGCAAGAGCCGTAATGGCCGTCACACCACAAATGGACGTTCCGGCACCCAAAAGAAGGGACATTTGGGAGGGCAATCCTGCCACTCTTCCCGCAAGGGGAAGGAACAAGAGTCCAGCTCCGACAGAAGAAAGAACCACGGGGATTCCAGTCGATCCAGCCGATACAAGATCCAAGAAACTGAGTTTGGCAGCCACGCAGACGATGCCACCTTGCAATATCGTCTTGGTGGAATAGGTAATGCCCGGCTGCAGTAGAGCAGACACAGAAGACGACGACGACGACGTAGAATCCACATGATCATTACGTATCCGAACCAAGACCAAATTCTGAATCCCCATACCCAACAAAATAGCACAGGGAATTCCCGACATGGGAATCCCCGAAGCTTCCGAGATAGCCGAGGCCATTTGAAATCCTCCCAAAGCAGTCATTGCTGAAAGGCCTATTCCTGGTAAGATACTGCTATTGCTATTGCTGTGATTTGGTGTTGACTTTGCAGTGAACGTGAGAGGTTGTTTTGCTGACGGTCCTCTTTCCTTCTTGTCATGATGTTCACTCGTCGTACCCGTAGTAGCATCTTCCTCCACTACTATACTACTACTCCTAGTAATCTTTGTTGTGTTCTCCTCCTTTGTCTTGTTGTTGTTGTTATCCTCCTCTTTTTTAGTAGCACCAGTGGGATTGGTGGAAAACAAACGAATGACATTGTGGTATGTCCCGTGGTGGTATTTCTTGTAGTTGTAGTTGACGTAGCAGCAGTGCCCTCCTCCTTTCTTGACGACTGTCAGCAGCCTGCTACTACTAGTAGGAGTAGTACTAACCGAACATTGATGACGAATAGAAGCTATTCTTCTGTCCAACAAAGAACATGCCGAGGAGGAAGAGGTAGAGGAGGAGGAGGAGTAGGAGGAGAATATTGCACGACGATAAATCATCGATGCATTCATTAGTATAATATATATGTTTGGTATTTATTGGATGTTGAATGATGTTGAATGATGAATAGAACAAAAGTACAAAATACTGTAGTAGGAGGGGGGAAAAGGATACACAGTGGTACACGAGGAAGAATAAATGCGGACGGAGTTTTTACAACTGACCAAAGTGACGTCATCGATTCTTGTATGTATTATCAACCTACCGGTACACAAGTAGTACTACAAGTTCTACTGTACAGTAAAAATATTCGTTTGTACTGTACTGTACGTACCGATTACCATTGTACCCTCGCTCACAGATGACGAGGCCAACTGTTGATGATGAGGCCATAACTGAGGCCATAGATGTTGCACCCTTGACACCAACTGTCTGTAACCTTTCACGCATGGGTGTTCTTTCCTTCTCTTCTTCGCTAAATAAGTAATGATATGTCTACACTGGAACGACATACTTCTTCTGTACCCGACAACGGTATTTTTTTTGGTTTGGTCGGTTCGTTTGTTCGTTGGAATTGTACGTACAATTAGTACTATTTATACAGTGTGCAGAACACTCACATCTCACATCAATACACACCATTTTCTGCACACAAAGACAGAACAGCTACAGTAGCTAGCTAGCTAGAAAAGTAGGTACAGTAGGTACAATATAGCAAGAAACCATCACATCATCACACAAAGAACTCGTGAATCATCCATCCTTTCACAACATCACATCATAGCATAATAACAAAGCATCCTAAATCACGCATGCATTGAATTCATTTTAATTAAATTAATACATTTGACTTTAAAAAAAACATGAGAAGAGTTACCTCTCGTCCACGTTTATTTTCATGGGATCAATTCGATGCCACCGCCAGAACTGATCCTCATCAGGAGGATCCTTCCTCCTTATTTTCCTTTCATATTCCTGCCCCTCCTGTCCCTGTTCCTCTTTCAGAGCACCAGGATGGCGGCGATGATATCTTACATCATCATCATCATCATCATGATAATAATAATCATAACGACGACGACGACGACGATGATCTTGATTCCGATTATATGTCGTGTCTTTCACAGTCTCTTCACAGCAATCGAAGGTACAGCAATCATGGCAATTGTAGTTCCTACTGCGGGGGAGGAGGAGTCGGTCCCAGTAGTAGAAGCTCCAGTATGTTGAGCCTCAAGAATTTGAGTGCCCACATGTCCTTGGAAGACGAGGATGACTGCAGCAGCAGCAGTGCCCGTGGTAGGATGACTCCTTGCGATACTCGTGAGAATAGTAGTACTGGTACAGCTACAGCAGCCGCCATGAGGATGGTGGGGAGCAAGGACTATGCGGATGCGTCGTTCACTTGGTACTTGGATACCACTGCAGATGATACGTGCAGCAGTACGAGCAGGTTGCCAGTCGTCCATCATCGTGGGGAAGCAACAGTAACCAATGTTGTGTCACCTCCGGGTACTCCTCCTCCTCCTCGATGCGGTGATCATGGTTATCAGTCCATGACCACGTTGTTCCTAGAGGAAGATGTTGTCGATGGACATTGTTCTTTTTCCAATAAGAAACGTAATTTGGATGACTTGGAGAAATCAGCGAGTGGTGCCAAGACTGCAGCGGTGGTGACGGCGGCGGGGGCGGCGGTAGATGGTAGTATTCCTAGTACTACTACTACTAGTGCTGCTGGTACTGCTACCGCGGCGGCGCTACCGTTCAACCTTCTTGCGGCTCTGCAACAAGATGTATTCATTGATTGTTTGCAATATCTATCTTTGGACGATTTGAAATCTTTATCCATTACATGCTCTGGATTTTATCATTTGTTGACATTTGGCAGTGTCCTCATGGATACCAAGAGAAAACATCGACCCGCCACCACCAGCAATAGCAGCATCATCAGCAGCAAGAGAGAAGAAGGCAGTCATGAATCCTCTGTATCGGGAATTCGTAATGTCCTTTGGTGGAATTGGATAAGGCGTCAATGGCCGGAACTTGCATTGGCACCGACTCAAGATACAAGTGTGGGTTCTTCTCTTTTGTCATCTTTGTTTTCCTCCAAGCATGATGGGGAGGGAGGGAGTAGGTTGTTGTTGTCGTTGTTGACACCTTGCAATGTGCAATTTGTGGATCGTAAATCAGAGCATCAGGGTGGTGTGGTTATTGTTGGTGGGGGTGGGGGTGGGAGCGTTGGGAGTCATAGAATGAATTACATTGCGCTCATGTCGTGTTCGCAATCTTCCCCCACGTGCATTGCTGAAAAATACTTTGAGGAAAGACCGGGTCCGGTTGCACCTTCCAATTTGATGGCACCAGTGGTAGTACCAGTGGAACAGAGTAGGCCTCCTTTGTTTCGTTGTTTCTACAACGACCACAACAACCACAACGACAACATGTGCAGCAACAACGGCCAAGAGACGGTTGTAGATGATGGAATACAAATTGTTCAATACATTGGAGATGTGGGCATTGGTGACCGAAGTATTTGTACCAATCGCCCATTTCCAAAACCTATCCTCAAGAATGGCAAGAAATGGGATGATGCAAGTGGACTTGAACCACACCGCCGTCCATATTCCATGAAAACTGCCACTGCTAGTAGTACTGGTTTTGGTGGTTCCTTTCCCTTTCCCTCTCCGTCCTCCTCTCCCATTGCTAGATTGCATGGTCTTCCACAACATATACACAACCTGATTCAAGAACAGCGTGAATTGGCAAGTAATAGCCATAGACACCGATTGAATATTTTCGAACGTCTCCGTGGATGCAACATGTACAATCATTCTGTGGGAGCTGTGATTGAGGGCAGGCAGCAGCAACAACAGCATCACTGGAGTCGAAGGAGTTCGGGTGAAGACAAGGAAATGGAAAAGGGACCGCAGTCATTTGTGTCGCCATATGTATCCTCCATGAAATTGTGTGTGGAGATTGATTTGACGCCAAGGATGATGGCATACTTTGAAGTGGCCATTCTTCGCAAGGATGATTTGAACTTGAAGGATGACATGGATGAGGATGGTGCAGGAGGAGGTATGTATCGTGTGCAACCACGTCCGAGAATTGTCAGTGAGGACGGATGGAATGTCCCGCAGAATCAAAATGAAGTTCATTCCGCATGTGTGGCTGTGGGTCTTTCTACGCAAGGATTTCATGATTCATCACGTATGCCTGGATGGGACTCATATTCTTATGGCTATCATGGCGATGATGGTGGAATCTTTCATTCTCATGGTGAAATGATTCGCGTTTATGGACCAACCTACAATGTGGGCGATACCGTCGGGTGCGGAGTGAACTATTTAAACGGAGGAATTTTCTACACTCTGAATGGAAATTTTTTGGGGTATGCGTGGGTAAATGAGAAGATTGTCATGGAGGGCAAGGCGGATTTGTACCCGACCGTTGGATTGGACAGTGCCGATCCTATTGCATGCAATTTTGGAAACAAGAGACCTTTTGTGTTCAACTTTGCGGGATTTGTTGCAAACGATGGGAATATGCCCATTTCTGGACCAATTGCAGGCAATCCATGAATCAGTTGAGGTTCCGAGATCAAGTTACATGTTTTTGTGAGAATATGGTAGTATTAGGATGTCAACTGTAATATATGTTTGTTCGACACTTCCGCACGATTAGATAATCATCATATGTAAAAAAATAAGCTTTTATAAAAGTTACCGCTTGCGGTCATTTCGTAAATGAAGATGGCTTTCATCAGACTGAACAGTAATATATATTGTAAGATTTTTGTTCATGAATAACACAAGTTGTGGGAAGTGATTCACAACGAATTTGCTCATAACACATAATCACAACAGTCGGTTTAATTTCATGGCATCCCTTTTTCACTTACTAGTTGGGAGTAAAGGTCATTGATGATGTGCTGGCACTTGGAAGTACGACATAATGTTTATCTAAAGAAATGAAGGTTTATCAGTCTTCATAAGTATAAGATAGAATCGGGCGAACACTTTGTGCGACAGCAGTTGCTAATTCGATAGGAACAGCATTCCCCACTTGGCGATACTGATCATTGAGTTCACCACAAAAGATGTAATCAACAGGGAAAGACTGAAGATTTGCAGCTTCTCGAACGGAAATGCATCGATCTTCTTCATAATGGAATGGAGGGATAGAGCTAGCACATACTGCAGGTGCTAGGCCATGAGCATCAAGACGGATAACTCCATGGTTACCGGGTTGTACAGTCGTGCTCTTGCATCGATTATTGTAAATTCTGCCTTCTTCGATATTTTCCAGACCCGAAAGTGCATCCTTTACTGTCACGAAGGGAAGTAGATGAGGCTCGTCACCATGTGTCTTAACAGGGATGAGTGGAGGTGGGGCTGAACTTTTGGATATGAACATGAAAAACCTTGGCCTTTTCTGAGGATCACCATAATCACACGCCTTCAGGGTAGCACATCTAACTTGGTAACCAAGTTTCATAAGTTCTTTTACAATGTTTTTGATGTAATGAAGGTGTTTTCGCCGCCACATGCCAAGCACATTCTCAAATACTGCTGTGGTGCACTTTAAAATACGAACCGCTTCAACAATACACATTGAAAGCTGGTTATTGGCTTCATCATTTAAACCTCCTCTTCTATTCTTCCCTGAGAATCCCTGACAAGGTGCACTAACATGTACATGATCAACGCGTCCAATAAAATCTCTGCACAGAGGATCCTCTAGACTTTTCAAAAAGTCTCTGACACAACCTTTATGCACATATTCTCCATGACCATTCATTCGAAGAGTCTCAATCGCCACAGAATCCTTATCTATCGCTGCAACTCTTTTGAACCCAGCATTTCTATAGCCCAATGACATACCTCCAGCCCCAACGAAAAGATCTAATAGTTTCATTTCGTTTCGTTTCCCAGTCCTTTTGACGCATGTTTTGTCATTGAAATAGCCAAAACATTGCCAATTTCCTGGAACTTGAGGTTCATAGATTAACAATGGCACAGTTTCAACTTCTTCAGACAATTCACTAAGGTCATTCACTGGCAAATCTGCAACTTGGTTATAAACTTGAACGTGAGAAGATGGCTTGTAATCTGCCGCAAAATTGACATCTTCATCTTCTATTCCTAAAATGGTATCTTCAAAGGGTACGACAAGGACGCATCGTGCAAATGGCATATTGTGCTTCACTGCTGGTAAAAAATGAAGAATACCTACCGTTGAATAATCTCGCACGTTTGTACCAGTCTTCATTCTATAGCAACGGTGCTTATAGTATACTTTGTCAAGATGCTCAATGGAAAGTGGATCATAATGGGATGATGGAGAGACTGATGCTGGTGAGTCGGAAGCGGCACCAGTAGTATGTTGAACATCTTTTACCCGCGAGGCATGACTTGCTTTGGATCTGAACCCTTGTATGGCCATCGTGAGGTTGCTCCTTTGAATGTATTCAATCTCTGCGGTGTTTCCTTCATAATCTTCTAAATCAAGGTCATCATCTTCATCCTGATTCTGTTGATCCTCGTCCCCATCTTTGCTGTCAGATATATTGGAGTTACAAATCGTCTCATCCATTTCCGATGCAATATTAGAGACGTCTTCTCGCCCACAGTCAGCCTTTCCATCACCTTCCACTGCATCCCCGAGATTATTACATCGTTTAGTCTTCGTCTTTGAATTCGATTCAAATGATGCCTCACTTTCAGTATCGGAATCATCATCATCATCAATCAGTATGTAATTTGTCTCTTTTCCAGAAGCATTATCCATCTCATCCTCGTCAGAAGAGGAATGATCCGATTCTATGAAGAGTGCCTCATTAGATTCTGCATCGGATTCTTCTTGTTCTTCGTCTTGACTGCGTTTCTCAGATAATGCCTCACTGCTCGTAGTTGAAATATTATGCAATCCAACTGATTTTTCACTGGGATTACTCACTGAGATAGTGAAATCGATTTCATTGTCAGGGTAAGTATCATCATCATTGTCACCAAGTGTGGACGCGTCTTCGTCATTGTCGGAATTTCGAACAAGAGAATTTCCCATTTTTCCAGTATTTGTGTCTTCATCGTCCGAAGAATCCAATTCTACTACTTCGAGCGTTCCATTCAATGGATTAAGCGACTCATCGACAAACGGCTTTCTTCTTGTTTCAATGTCTGAATCACAACCTTCATCATCATCATCAGAATCCCTTTCCACTACTTCCAATACTGCTGTCTCATCGTCAGAGTCGACGTCATAAAGTGACTCTTCTCGAAAACTACTTTCATCTTCCTGTAATGTATCATTGTCCGATTCGTCCTCGTCTTCATACTCGTCGTCCTCGTCAGGACAATCTGATTCTATCACTTCATCATCCGATGGATCAAACGACTGTTGACTGCTGCTGTTTTCCTCATCCTCCTGCGACGTCATGTCTACCAAAATACCCCCACCAATCTCCTCGCCACCTCGAGGATTACAGCAAAAAGACTCGAGAAGATTTGTTGTCTTGTTATTATTTGAGGTCAGATCATCACGATGAGATGCATCACTGGTATCGGGCGATACTGGTGGTGCACAGCATCGTCTCTTCCTTGCATGCTCCTCCTCCTCCTCCTCCTGCCCTTCATAATCTCCACCTTGATCAATTGATATACGTGGGTTCAGTACATTTAACCTTTGTTTCAGAGCATCCAATCGATCATCAAAGCTTTTTTTCATTTCGGATTCCAAATCATGACGTTTCCTTGCCAAGAGTGGGAATAATCCAGGTCGAGAAGTGAATTTTCTTATGCGGGCAAGCTCCGTATCTCGATCACATTCTAAGCGATTGATCTGACGAAGAAGCTTTTGTCTTTCTTCTTTGTCTTTTCCTTTTTGTTTTTCTATTTGTTTTTGTTTGTTCTTCATTCTTCATTACTCTAGGGAACTATTCCGTCATCACGACCTGCAACTGTTTGTTCTCTCACGCACGTGCTCTCTCTCCTTGACGTTTTTAATTTCCCGTTCCGTTGATTGTCGAGACGAGGAGGAACAGTTAATCACGGTCGTACTGTAGCTGGCAAGAATGAACCACGTCGTCGGTCCTTTGCATTATTTGTGTATTTCGTATTTATATTCGTACGATACTTGACACTTCTTCACACCTGACAGCTGGCACTTGTGGTCGTCCACAACACGAAATAGCAAATAACACAGGCTCTATGGGTCTTGTAGAGTTAAAGTGTCTTCAAGGGGAAAACATTTTGCGGGCCTTGGGTCTTGTCAGGTGCTTGAGTCTTGACACTTGTGACGCCATCTGCTATCTTCTTTCATGTTGCAACACATATATTACATGACGAACGTGGTCATGGCTCTACTCTACTGTCGAGTCGAGAGAGAGAAGGGAGAGTAGGGAGAGAAATAGAAACTACAGTAGCTGCCTAAAGAGAGCTAGATTATATCTCCTTGTTCTCCTCCTTTCTCTCTAGAGTAATAGCCAACAGAGTACAGCAGGTTTTAAAGGGAATACTAGAAAGAAATATCGAGTGTTAGGGAGTGTTAGTTGCAAGCAAGGAAAACACTCAAATCACTCCTTGGCTGCTGTCGTCGATTTTGTTGTTGTCGTTGTTGTTGTAGCGATCAGTAGTACAGCAGCATTAAAATGGAACGAATACACGGACAGCAGCATATATTTGACGAAGAACTGGAGCATATCTGTGAGGAGATCGGAATCAAACGTCATACCAAGAATGCTCTTATTTGTGCAGGAATTACTACATTTGCAGCCTTGTTGAGAGATGCCGAACTCATCAAAGCTACTACTTGTACCACCACCACCATCACTGCTGCTGCTAGTGCTACTGCAAGAACTTCTATTATTGAGCAAGGCCAGCAAAGTAGTAGTAGCCTCCAGATGATGAAGGATGAATGCAGATCAAAGATATTAGAGGTGATTAACTGGCACACATCCTATACTCAACAGTATGGCCAAAGCCCTGATATCTTGAGGGATTTTAAGGATGAAGTACTTGAGCATTACAAACAAGACATTGAGGCAAAAACTGAGTTCGTTGAACATTATTTGACTTATGTTCTGGGATCAAAATTCTCTAAGGACAACGTCCATTATCTGAATGAAATGAATAGTCGACCAGAACTGCTAGAAAATGTCGTTGAGCGCTGCATTGAAAAAGTAATGACTCCCGATCTTGTAGAAAAGTGCGGAAAATTTGACTATTGCCACTTTATAACAAAGTGCGTGGAACATTTTCACTCTTTGGTTGGATGCAAGAGTGCAGCTGAGAGATGCAATTTTGTGGTGGTGGGTAAAACTCAAAGTGGCAAAACAGGTGTCAAGGGTGTTCTGCAGAGTTTCTGTGGTGTCTTGAAGCTGCCCCTCATAATTATAACTAAAGGCGTTTCAGAAAGCAAGGAGCTGCATGCAAAATTGAGCACTATGGCTCAAGGTACCAGTGTCAGTCCTAATCATGTCGTGGTGAAGTCTGGAATGAAAAAGGATGGAAAAACCCTCGGTTCGTCAGCAACACGGGATCGCATAAAAGAGGCGATAGTGGATGGTGGGCATGGTGGCACCTTCATTATTGCAGATACAGAGCACCAAGTGAAATCGGCTATCAAGGCAATACAAGAATATAGAACTGAAAAGGGAGATCTCAAGTTTATATTAGCAGTGGATGAGTGTGATGCGATGGATAGGACTTTTGACAGAAGTCAAAAGTTTGAACAAGCCTACTCAAATCTAATGAACTTGAAACCAAGCCTTGTCGTGAAAATATCAGCAACAATTATTCCAACCATCACTCTCCTCATGGATCAACATGAAACCATGAAATTATTCAACTTGAAAGAAGCTGATGAGTATCACGGATTGGATAAAATACAACCTTTGGTTTTGGATGGAAAAGAAGTCTACCTTGAACAAAAAGGTCTCTCTGTGAGAAGTGTAGTCACATACAAGGTGAACAAGAATGGTGAATCAGTGTCGAGAGAAATACCCTATGCACATAAAAACGTGATTGGTTTGTATAATGATGCCCTTGCTGGGTATCCTCATAAAAAAGGAGTTCTTCTTCTAGATTGTTCTTGTCCTCGTGTACATGCAGCGAATAATGTCATTGAAAAAGCTGAAAGTGTGCAACGCTTGTACAAATGCCAGAAGAAACACATTGCCGTGATGGTAGTAATTGGTAGAGGAATTATGGTCCGACTTCCAAGAAAAGGATGGGTGGAAATGAAGAAATATTCTTTAATAAGTGACGCCATTGAGGACATTGATGAAACCTGTGGACTTGAGACACCATTATTCATATTTGGGTTTAGCAAAATGCGCCGAGGGGTGTCCTTTCGATCCTCTAGACGTGTCCCCACTCACTTCTTGGTAGCACTGGGCAGAGGTTACAATTGCTCCAATGTTGTGCAGACTTTGGGTAGAGCAACATTCAATGGGAAAAGTATTTTGAAAGAGAATGGATTCAGTCACGTGACTATGCTAACAAATCACCAAGACTTAAGGATGGCGTCAAAGATGCAGGAATTTATTGAAGAGATTTACAGGCGTATTGAAAATGGCTGCGACTTCTATGATGCAGTGAAAAATGAAATGCATGATAACGCTAATTTTTTGCGACACACATCACGTGAATTGGGGCTGCTCAAAGGGCAGCGCCATACGCTTTTAGACATGACAAATTTTGGAAATATCATTGAGCTGGATAAAGCTGATGTGATAACAAAAGAAAATATATGGAATGATGAAGTTGCCCAAAAGATTGTAAGGACAATAATGAATTTATTAGATAGCCATTTACAATTTGATGCAGCAGATGTGAGGGGTGCCTATTTTGATATTTACGAGGAAACAATGAAGAAAGGTGCATTGAATCAAACGCTGAGGATCTTTGAAGATGGTGGACTCATCACAAAATGTGTTGATGCAATAACTTTTACAAGTGATAAGTCCTTTCTTATCAAATTCTATAACAAGTCTCTTGCAAAAACAGAGGAGGAAAGGCAGGTTACACCTTATTGGTTAAGAGTTTAACGTTCATTTTTCTTTTTTTGTTTACTCACGGGTGTTATTGTGTGCCATGTAACCACTCTCTAGGTCAGAACTCGCCAGGTAGCTTAGGAGCTGGCGCCCATTGTTTTTATCGACAACAAAAGCATGTGCAAATCTCAACTGGAATAAGGACGATAAAAAGCCTATTGGCGAAGAAATGAGTGATATGAAAAGATGTATCAAAGAAATTCTTCAGGCTTTGACTAAAGACCTAGAATTCTTACTTCTTGAATGAAGAACAAGACAAAACAGATCAGCCGATTGATAGTAATGGAGATAATATAAAATAATCTACAGTGTAGAGCATGGTCACGTTCCATTGTGAGGGTGTGTGTGATGGAACCAAAAACATTAGATTCTTAAGAACAACAGAGAATATAAATAGAACCATAGTTTGATGTATTTCAATCAATGAGGATCTCAATTGTCTAATATGTAATGATGAAACATGTAACAGTGAAAAGAGTGTAATCATTTAGGATTCTCCATTCGGAACACAATGAAAAAAATACGAAATGGTCTCGCAATGAGAACACACCAGAACCCTACGTGTAGTATGCGTCATGATGACGTCACGGAGGGTGCGGCAAATACATCGAAAGAGGTTTATGATACACTCTCTGTAGTAGGCTTATCTTTTTCATTTTTACCGTTGTTATCGCTATCAACATGGAACTCTGATTCATTTTTACTTTTTTGTTGTTTGCCATTGCGTCCTGTATATTCTTTTATTCCTTTATTTTAGTTTTTTTTATTTCACGACTATGCATGACAGACAAACTAAACCAAAGGAACAATCGGAACCGAAGACTTCTTTTTCTCAAACTACCTTACCACCCTCAAAGCGTTAAATAAATGCCAGCCAGGAAAGAATATATGACGCTTTTAGCAACACTAATGCCCAAACTATCACTCGATGGTAAACTGGGAGGTGGGGATTTTTTCGGATTTTTTGGAGACTTGGTTTCTTTCGATATTTTTGGTGCCTTTGTAATATCTTTGGGAGATTTGGTTCCAAAGATAGGACTTTTAGGAACCTTGGTCGAAGTTATTGGAGACTTTGTGCTATCCTTGGGCGCTTTAGGTCTCTTTGTTATTTTCGGAGACTTGGAAACTTTTGGCGACTTGCTACTACTTATTGGTGAGTTTGTAATCTTGGGAGATTTCGTGCCACTCTTGGGAGATTTCGAGCTACTCTTTGGAGATTTTGTTTTTGGGATATTTGTTTGTTTTGGTGATTTTGTGGATGGCGACTTGGTCGATTTCGGAATCTTTGAGACCTTGAATGGTTTTCTTTTTTCACTCTTCGGAGGTGCAGGTGCCTTGGTAACTTTCTTTACTTTGATTTTCATTGCCTTTCGTATGGTGGACGGATTATTTTTCAATAGATGAATCGCTGATTGATTCTTTGCGATGACTGTGTTATGGATTGAAAATAACAGCGTTGTGATGAAGACTACCGATGCCGATCTCATTTTAGTGTTACTTGGTCCTCTTTCGCGATTGAATGTACGGACTTTGTGATCCATGTGCGATGATTGATGAAAAAATAGTAATGTGATTCATTATTACACACCCATGGTTTATTGATCGCTGAAATGCTAAAATAGACAACATGTTGTCAAATAAATTCGTAAATCGAAGGTAGAGCACAAGACAGCTAGATACCTGGAAGTACAGTACTTATGTGGGGTAGGGTTGGCGATTTATTCGAAATGTATGTTTGAGTCACGGAGCCGCCTGTGCCCCCTTGTTGCATCATGCATCGTACATACAATACCAACCTGCCCCATGTCCAATGAAATGAGAAATGACTGTTATTTACACTACGTACCCTGGTACCCACAACTAACAAAATAGTTCCAATGAGCATTCATGTGCTGTTGACGCGATTACATGAAATCTGTGCCCACTTAATGGTAAAATATATGTGCCCATGTCTTATATTAAATCACCCGTAACTCGTCACTTAATTAATTCCACTCCCTCCCTCCCTTTAGGGACTAAAAGATGGCATCTGTGCCGCGAAATCATTGTTCCTAGCTAGGAAACACCCATTCCTAACGATTTTCATTCAAATACAAAAAATTATCGCTCCTCTGAAGCATTCTGCGATTTGAAGGTTTCAAAAAGTTAACGCAGACTCTTTTCGAAACACAATAATTTCACAAGAATAAATTTGTTTGAACAGAAGCAAGAATCGGAGAACGAACGATTAATTCTGCTCTCATGAAGACGACGAGGCGTGATTCGATTACTTCTTTCGTCGTTACAGCAGTTTTTGGTGCTCTAATTTCATCTTCATCATGTTCAGCAGGACTCGTTAAGGCGGCAGCAGTGCAGCGGCAGCAGCAGCAGCGAGATTATTCCTCGAATCGTTACCTGAGGTCTAGTAGACGATTGAAAACAAGTGAAAAAAATGACGATATTAAACTAGGAATCGAGCGACAAAAAACGTCAGAAGATGATAGTATGATTCTTCTTCTAGTAGATAATGATTACTCACCCACCAAGGACGAATGGGAAGCTCTGAACACTCATGATGCTGCTGATAATCAACCAAGAAGCGTTTCTTCCGAGGACGAGGAGAACACGAAAGAAGACGATAACAACAAAACTGATGATAATGACTTGTTAGTCATGAAAAAATACGACGATGCGTCGCTAACGACGGGGAGGAAACTTGAAAAGAAAAGGGCTAGAGTTCACAAGGTGAGATCATCATTCTTCTCGTCAAAATTAGTAACGCAATATCCACGATAGCGGCTCATTTGATTTGTTCCTTCATCCTCGTCCTCCTCCTCTCTTACCACAGCAAACAGCTTACTTGGAAAGCTTGAGAAAATGGAGAAAGAAACACAGTAAACCGAATATATCTCATGAGATTCATACATCACAATAGCCTAGGTCTTATATGTTTGGCTTATTTCAGAATAATTTTGTAACAAATGCTAAATCCTGATCAGGCCGAGTCAATAGCTGTAATTACTGAAACTTTTATATCAATATCCATATTTCAATAAAATATAAAAGATCGTGGAAGTGACAACAAATATTATTCTTTACTCTTGCGAACGAACCCAACAAAAGAAAGTTTTCAATGGTAGAAATAGATATTTTACAATTAAATGTTTTTGCAATTAAAAAATAATGAAGTTAAACGTTTAAATGTTTTGTTCTCGGTCTATATTTGTGTGTTTTCACAATTTCTGATGTTCCACTATTATCCTCAAATACCTTGCAATACATTTTTGCAATGGCTCCTGGTATTGGAAAATCCATTGTTTTCATTTCCTTCAGAAAAGACAATTTAACCATTATGCAAGGACATCTTCAAACGTGCCTGCATACCCCATCAAAAATTCCAGTAGAAGTCTATTGCAAGTTGTAAAACAGTAATGTCCCCCCTCCTTCCAGAAACTTCATGTTAATCTTGAATAGGCTGTGACTCATGAAGTAGGAGTCAGATAGACATAATCATTACATATAGTAGGATGACAGCTTACATGATTCTTAACAAGTGCATAGTAGTCTTAGTCTGATGTTAACCCTTTCCCAGGTAGGTACCGGTTTGGTTCCAATTCCTCCAAAAAATTATGAAGTAATGACTATAATACGACCAATTCCAACAATTCCAAGTACTACTTCATAATCACAACCTATAAAACTTTGTTGTTTTCGAGAAAAACAGGCACGGGGGGTCTTGTAGAACCCTGACTACCTGGCACGATATTAGAGATGCTCTGCGATGTTTAAAATGGGTCAGGGAATCTAATGGATAATTTCTAATGTTACGTATATATTATATTGGTGTTTAAAAGGAAAGATACAACTTGGTATGTTATTCATGGATTAATATCATTCAATCATGAAATGCATTGTTGAAGTTCAGCCCGTAGTAACAAGCAATTGCTTGCATGGGTGCCATTTTTTTCGATGGTCAATAAAAACAGTGCAAAACAGCACCATTTCAGATGGCTTGTCGTAAAAAAATAGAAACAGTGCAAGGTTCAAGATCAACTGCCTCCATCTCACGATTTGCAGACACGTTATCAAGGAAGGAGACCTGCTTCAGCTTTAACTTAACCTCAGACATGAGTCCATTCATGTCATAGTAGTTGAACTGATGGTTAGGGGTCACCTTGGTATTGATTGAGTGTAACATCTGGGCTGTTAAACTTGGCTCAAACTTTGTGACAGACAAGAGGATTTCCACCACAGGCTTCAAGTCATCCACCATCTCAATGATGTTCTCTTGAGCATACTTCTTGGTAGGATCAGCCTGCTTCAGTTGCTCTTTCAAATTGTCATAAGGATCAAATGAAACAGGAACCTGAAGAGAGATAAACTGAATCCAATACTCAGCAAAACTGGCACCAAAGGCAACTTTTCTTTCCAAGGAGGTCCTGATGGAAGGTGCAACAGAGTTGAGCAACACCTTCACTGCAGCAGAGCAGGAGTTATTCTCATCAAAGGAATCAAATTTAGAAGCATACTCCCTGGCCACCACTGCAATGATCTTGGTCTTGTCAGAACTAAACCAAGTGAACTCATCAACGATATTGATCATGTCTGAGCATACTGATGGATCATCATGAGTAGTCAGATCACCAGGGAGATAATCAATGGCATCAAGGCCCCTCTCCACCACCAGTAGTGCATGCAAGTTAGTTTTAAACTCATGGATGTCGCTCTTGGGCTCAAATAGGTCTGAAAGACCAACACAACGCTTGGTATAGCCTTTGGCTTTGTGATGCATCTCAAAGGATCGAACCTGTTGCATGGGATGGAACTTGTTGGGAGCTCTACCAGTCCATCCATAAGTGGGCTTCATACCACCTGGCACCAGGTACCAGTTGTCCTTTCCTTCAAAAGATTCTCTAATGTCAGCCATTGGTGGAGCACGTGGCATAGACTCAGGACTGGGACCTGCAGGAGCTGGATCAGCTCTCTCAACAACAGGTGCAGGACTCTGGGACATCATCTGGTCACTGCACACTCACAGCTTAAGCTTCTTCTCTCTTGCAAGTATGAAATACAATAAACAAGAGTGGATCAATACAACGAAGTTGATCTTAACAACAAGCTTCAATGAAATCGAAATGAAAACAATTGGGATTGGATTGAGACACAAAGGTTGTTATCCTGATTGTCAAAAGACCTCCTAAGCAACCACGTTGGAGTACCGTTAACACGTGACGGCTGCGTACTAAGTGTGAGTCAGTGACTCAATTAAAAATCTTTCTTGAAACAAGAAGAAACTTTGAATTGGCTTAACTCCTGAAGACGAAAGCGATTCAATTCAATTCAAATGGCAGTTCCACTTCTTTGCTATCAGAGGACAGGTTGGTCGGCTAGCTGAGGTGGTATGTGGAACTCTCAAACAAGTTTGAACTTGTTGTGAAAGATGATAGGCAATGCATCAACTAACCTTGAGGCAAGGTTCAGTGTGGCAGGACGTAGACAGACTGTGAAAACTCACTACAAACACAAGAGAGACAAGTGATGTAGCTCTGTAAAACTGTGAATTATAAGCTTATAGTAATCACTAATTCTGATGAAATATGAAAGAATGAAGGAATTAGAATGACTGGGTTATCCAGCTTTACACCAGGCATTCCAGAACTGGATCGGACACTGAGATCCTTTTGTTCTGTGACCTGTGTTTGGTTATAAAAGGGCAAATGTCATTGAATCATGTAGAGTATGAACTGATGCAGGGCTATTACTCTTAAGTTGCAAAAGCTCATTGTTTGAGAATGTATGAGTGAAGTTTTTCAGCGTATTCATTCGTGCGTTTTGAATGACCATTCTTAGAGTCATTATGCTGATTTGCTATCCATCACACAAGAATTTATACGTAGTCATGTAAACATGTAGAGAAGAGGGGGGGAAGAGTTTTGTACCTACTAGTCAGTGCAGCTTAGTCACCCAACTCATATCTAAAATTGAAGCACAATAGCTTGATGGTATTTGATCCCACAGAGCTGGATACTGATGATGCTCAGTTTATTAAAGAAGACTGGTCAGCTAGTATATATGGTGAATACAAGGAAGACTCACCATCGAATATAACTGAATCTTGATGAATAGATTTTAGTATGTGTACTTTTGTTGATTCAGATCATGCTGTTGACCTTGTTATAAGTCAGTGATCAAAAACAGGTTATGATGTCTTTCTAAATTCAGCTTTATATTGGATTTCAAAGTGACAAACTTCTGTTGAAACTAGCTCCTTTGGGTCTGAATTTATGGCAATGAAGCAATGCTGTGAAAACTAATGGATAGTGTTGGTGATAATCAATCTGTTTTGGCTAATACCACCAAGCCTCACCACTCACCATTGAAGAAGAAATTGTCCTCAATAGTATATCATTTTATTAAAGAAGGTACAGCCAGAGATGTGTGGCTTACTACCACTTTGAATATGAATTTCAATCCGGCTGATATGATGAGTAAGTCATTACCTGGAGGGGATAAATGTATCAGATTCATATCATATGTCTTGCACTATTTGGAATGAACCTTATCCAGTGGACTACTAAGTGAGATCTTAACAACTGCAACCAGCTATTTTTGTATGTTTTGTTTGCTGAAATGTAATATCAAACACTGTCTACCTGGTACCAACCTGAACACTATGCAACCAATCATTTCCAATGACTGGCTTGAGGGGAGTGTTTAAACATACAGTGTGAAGAAAATGAATATTGCGCGAGGATGAAAGCCCCAACGGCTGATGGATAGCAACCAGCAATCCATCTATAATGGCCTTGATAGAATAACGGACTCAGGAAACCCTGGGTGACGTAGAGTGTTTTTAGCTACTACGATGTCCCCCGTGTAAAATACACCTAGCGATTAATGAATTTTCACTCGAATATCCATCTTCCGTCCACTAGATTTTAATTATAATAAAGAAGATACTTTCGATTGAAGTATTTTAAAGTTAGGTAATCTATTCTACCCTTTGTTAATCAGTGATCAATCCCGGGGTTTTACCTAGGATTTTCTCATGCTTCCTCTGAGCTAATTAACAATTGACTCAATTGAGAGCACAGATGAAAAACATGGCGAGAAACGTAAGAATTGGTCAATCCGCGAGAGCGGAACCAGAAGGTGATGACGAAAGTTGCAGGTCGAATGACCAAGATACCCAAGTCGAAGATCTACGTCAAGATCCTGCGAATCCAGCCGTAGAAGCAGCGAATTGGAATGCACCCGCAGCAGTAGTGCCAGCGCCAAGAGTTCAAGTAATTGAAGCAAGGGCAGATCATGATGAATTCAAGAAAGCCATGCAAAAGGAGATCGACGATCAAATGGAGAATGGTAATTTTGAAATAATAAAGAGAAAGGAAGTGCCAAAAGGGGCAACATACTTCCAGCCGCATGGCAAATGAAGCGAAAATGCGATATCCTCTCACGTCTAGTGAAGAAATGGTAGGCGAGATTGAACTCTGATGGGTCACGAATGAAGAAAGGGATTCATTATGACCAGACATCTGCTCCAGTAGCCTCTTGGAATTCAATTCGAACCCAGTTAGCATTAACTGCAATTCATAAGAACTGGCTCACTATCTAAATCAACTATGTGCTAGCTTTCCCTCAAGTGCCACTCGAGAAGGAGATATACATGGAAATCCCTCGTGGTGTAAAACTGTCCAATGGAGACAATACATAGGACTATGTCCTGAAGCTAAAGCAAAATGTATATGACCAAAAGCAAGCTGGACGAGTGTGGAATAAATACCTCATTGATAAACTTGTCAATGAGATTGGATTCAAACAGTCCGAAGTGGACAAGTGCATATTCTATAGAGGAAATGTACTATATGTTTTATATACAGATGATAGCATTCTTGCTGGTCCAGACAAAGATGAAATCAACAAGGTCGTCAGAATGATTCAGGGAACTGGATTGAACATATCGATTGAAGGTGACCTCCAGGATTTTCTAGAAATAAACATTCAGAGGGAAAACAATGGTTCAATACACTTGACTCAGCCGCATCCTCTGATCGACCAAATATTAAAAGATTTGCGTTTGATGGATGAGAATGTGAAGGTAAAAGACACACCAGCAAAATCGTCACAAATACTGACAGCTGGATTGAACACGAAAGAGTTCAATGATTTGTTCAACTATAGATCAATAATTGGAAAGCTGAATTACCTTGAATGGGGTATTAGAAGTGACATATCCTATATAGTGCACCAATGTGCGAGATTCACATTGAATCCTAAAGAACAACATGTTCAAGCAATAAAATGGCTAGGGCGATACTCGAAAGCAAACAAGAAAACCTAAAAGAAGGCTAATGCTTGAGGTGTATGTCGATGCAGATTTTGCTGGAAACTTTGATAGAAGGGAGTCTCATCTTAGGGACACGGCAAGATCGAGACACGGCTATATCATTATGTATGAGGGAGTTCCTATCACATGGAAGTCCCAATTACAAACAGAGATAGCACTCAGTAGCACTGACAGTGAGTATACAGGTCTTTCATATGCACTAAGGGAAGCAATTCCGATTATGCAGTTGTTAAAAGAAATGAAAACGATGGGTTTCCCAATATCGTAAGCCAATGAGAAAATGCATTGCAAGGTTTTTGAGGACAATAGCAGTGCGCTAGATATAGCAAAGATACATAAATATAGACCAAGAACAAAGCATTAAAATGTTAAATTACATCACTTTCATGATTATGTAACTCGAGGCAAGATTACGATCAATCCAATTGATATGAATGATCAATTAGCAGATTATCTGACTAAACCAGTCAATATGCATATTTTGAAGAAACTTTGAAAACAAGTGATGGGATGGTAGTCATTCTATCGATGCCCGAGAGGGAGTGTGAAGATAATGAATAATGTATGAGGATGAAAGCCCCAATGGCTGATGGATAGCAATCGGCAATCCATCGATAAAGGCCTTGATAAAATAATGGACTCAGGAAGCCCTGGGTGGCGTAGAGTATTTTTAGCTATGATGTCCCCCATGTAAAATACACCTATTGATTAACAAATTTTCACTCAAACATCCATCTTCCATCCACTAGATACTTTCGATTGAAGTCATTTAAAGTTAGGTAATCTATTCTACCCTTTGTTAATCAGTGCTCAATCCCAGGGTTTTACCTAGGATTTTCTCAATACAGGTATATTTAGTCTTGGTACTCAGTTATGTATGGTTGTACTACTGGTATGGGCTATAGTACAGAGGGAGCTATTGTTGGACTCTTGATAGAAGCACTCTGAAGAATGAATGTATTCTATTGTACAATAAATATAATAATACAGTTATCTTGTTATTACTTTATTGTATCTACTCAATCACCAGACATCATTGTCCTTGCCATGGAGGGGAGACACAAAGATCCGGCCCAAATAAGCCCAATTTCCGCATTTGGGGAAAATAAATAACGTCATTATAACGGACAAATAATTAAAAACAAATAATTAAACACACATTAACCAGTTGCACCGAATTGCTTGTCACTCTTTACTTGTATTTGAACTGCCTTTGGATTGCTTGTCACTCTTCACTTATTGCTTCTCAAATGCTGCCTTGGGGTGGGACAGTACTACAGATGATTTTATTCACTGGCTGGTAGTACAAAAACAGCAATGACGACAACTCAAGAACAAGCAAAGAATGAATTGCAGCTATCCAGTTACACCAAATTGCTTGTCACTCTTCCCTTATTGCTTCTGCTTTTGCTAGTACTAAAACAGCAATGCCAACAACTCAAGAACAAGCAAAAAATGAATTGCAGCTATCCAGTTACACCGAATTGCTTGTCACTCTTTACTTGTATTTGAACTGCCTTTGGATTGCTTATTGCTCTTCCCTTATTGCTTCTCAAATGCTACCTTGGGGTGGGACAGTAAAGATGATTTTGTTCACTGGCTGGTACTAAAACAGCAATGAATGATGGCAACAACTCAAGAACAAGCAAAGAATGAATTGCGGCTATCCAGTTACTACACCGAATTGCTTGTCACTCTTCACTTGATTGCTTGTCGCTCGTCTTCACTTACTACTTCTCAGATGCCTTTGGGTGGGACAGTAAAGATGAGTTTATTCAGCAGTGCCTAAGACAAGTATGGAAACAAATAAAAACCAAGCAAAGAATGAATTGCAGCAATCCAGTTACACCGAATTGCTTGTCACTCTTCACTTTTTTAAGTTCTTTTGGGAGGGATACAGGCATTTTTATTCACTGCTGATCCGTAGTAGCAGCAGCAATGGCCAACATTGAATAGTGAATGAAATGCAGAAATCAGTCAGGAGTTACAGTGCTGAATGACACCAGACAAATAATGTACTGCTCTTGTTGGAACTGATTTTTTAGTCTCCTCTTAGAAGATGCAACCACAACAACAAAAACAAATACATATTAACTGACAAAAATTTCTATGAGGATCATGTCTGATATTGATGATCTTCTTCTTCTTGAGGGCCACCGAGGATTGAATGTAGTAGTGTAATCTGTATTAACAGTGATCTGCATTTACTGCAGTTCATCAACAACCAAGATTCAGACAGGAGCCAGCCAGCAGCAGTATAAGAAAACTACAACAAGAACAATGAGGAAGATGACAATGACGAGACCACGAGGATGATCATTATTAAAGGAGCAACAAGAAAGATACACCATGTTGTAAAGAGATGCAGCAGCCATGAATGATGACAGGAGCAGGTATGGTGGGTGGGCAAAGGAGAACAAGAAATCAGAACAGCAAGCATGTCATGAGGACGAGAGACGAGGATGAGATAAATGACAGCAGGAGGACGAACAGCAGAGCAGAGGAAGAAGAAGTAGTTATACTAGTAGAAAGATGATCCTCAAGAAAAAGATGATAGAAAGAGGCAGATAAAGCACGAGATCAGCATGAGGAGCAGCAGCCAGCATCATCATCGGCAGCACCACCAGCCACGGCGTTGCTTGCTTGTTGTATTACATCAAGCAAGAGTACTAAGACAAAACAAAGTAGGAGTATGATCATAGTTGGACAAGAGGACCACCACGACAAAAGATTCTGGCTTCCTGCTGGGTGCTGATTATAGTACTAAATAGTACTAGTGGTTACCCGTAGAAATACGAGATACCATATGGTATCTCAAAATGGGTTTTCCCCATGTTCTCACGCATCCCCCACCCACTTTTTTTACATAAAAGAATACACTATTCGAAAGTACTCCAAATTCCCATCAAAATGGTGTGCCTATCACAGCAAACAGCCAAATACTTCGAAAGTTATGAGTATATGAAATGAGATACCATTTGAGATACCATTTGAATCATACTAGAGTCCACGTAGAATTGTACGGAGATGATTTTGAGGAAACTAATATGCGCGCTGAAAACTCTATTATTATTGTCTACAGGAAATTCATACTGGATCATACGGGGACAAAAAATAGAACAAATACTGCTCATAGAAAGTAAGAAATATGAATGATTTATACAATTTATTTAATTTACTGATAGCAACATCCTCTAGTTCATATGTTGATGAAGGCTTCGGTAAATTTTGGAATTGATTTGTTGCTTTTTGAGTGAATTGAGACTTGTCTCCGTGACATGCTCCAGATACCATATGAGATACCATATGGAGCCCCAAAAGGTATTTCTACGGGTAACCACTAGGCACATTGTATATTTAAATGTATTTTATATTTCTTGTAGTTGCTTATTCTACCATCATGTATGTTTATTGTTGAATGTTACGTAAGTAAGGGACTAAGACAGAATATAGATAGTACTGGTATTTATCTATTGGTTGTTGGACGAGAAACGAGAGGTTTGTTTGAAGAGTTGATACACTCTTGTGACTTGTTACCTGGTACCGCATTAAAAACTAAAAACAGAAAGTGGAACATCTGATGAGTTTGTCTGATGTCTGATTCCTATTCAAATTGGCCGTTATTCGAGACATTACAAATTTTCCCCAAATGCGGAAACCCAGTACAGATCTTCATGTCTTCCCTCCATGGAGCTCTCTTGGTTCCTTTCCTCTTCTCTTTGACCAAGTAAGTAGTAGTACAGACACCATAGCCTGTTGTCACAAGAATATATTAATTAATTAATAATAAAGGCTATTTGTCAAAGACTCTACATTCTTCTTGTCCTTGTATACATATTTCAAAAAATTTGCAACATATCAATTATGTATCATTCAGTCTTGTTGGTGATATTGAAGTAAGACACTGCTCTCTCACATAGTTGCATACCAACTCAGACAAAAAACTAGAGAGCTTATTGTAATCATAGATTGTTCAATTTTTGATGCAATGCTTGTTTGTATGCTGGCTCCTGTTTGTTGACGAGGTGGAGGTGAGGGTGATTCAGACTTTTTACTCTTGATTCCTCGACCTTTTCCATATGATGATGGACTCATAGAAATTGAGGGGCTTATGGATGGCATACTGGTACAGATATAATCTTCAGAATCTGTATTATCTTCAACTCCAACAAAATTCTTATACAATGGACCAATTGCTAGGAATGAAAACGGCAACGGCTCAAATAGTGTAGAATTGGTAATGTTTTTACCAAGGCCAATAGTATCTAGGATACCAATCTTAATTAAAGCCTTTTTTGTGGTGATGTATTCAACTGAGGCAAATGTCTTCTTTTCAAGACTGTAAATTGGACCATTTGCATTTGAAATTGTCTTTAGGCGTTTGAAGGGCAATGATCTTGTTCTAGAGTTATTGAAAAGAGGTGTAATGATAATGCTTGGTGTCTCTAAAAATTCCTCCTCAAACTTAATTTCCATAAAAGAATAGTGTTGAGTAGAATTCATGGTGATAGATGTTTCATCAATGGTAATGTTGTGTTTCATAGTTACTGAGGTGACCTTTTCAGCTGCCCAACCCTTTGTTGTGTTTACCATATTTGCACCATCGTCTAGAGCCACTTGGCCATGTAAAACACTTGATAAAGTAAGGTTTCCATCAAGAGCTAAGAATGATAGACCTAGGTGCTCATTGATTAAGGCATTTTCTGTGTCATCAATAATTTCCAAAGTACTGTTTGTATCATAGTAGAATGTTTCACATCCAAGATATAGGGTGCATTCCTTTGTTGTACATTCATGCACTGCTAGGGATACTTGTGCACTTGACTCAGGGGTGTTTTCCAAACTTGAGATCCACATAGGTTGTGCAATCAGAGTTGGAGGCTCCTCAAATTCCCTGTCAAAACTAATCTTCCATGTGCCATACCCATCCCTTGCCACACTGTATCCAAGTTGACTGAATGACTTCTTTCTTACTGGAGTACCATCAGGATTGACAACACCCATAACCACTTTTTCACTAGAGGCAAGTGAAGGGATGGCAATATATGAGAAACTATTTAGGTCACTATATTTATCAAAATTGCTCAAGACACCAAGGGACAATTTCTCGCCCACAGTCTTACTCCTCCACAAAAATGGTGAAAATGGCTTTTCCTTCATTGTATATCTTTCCTGTTTTTGACTTGTGCTATTAAATAACTCAGAAGACATTAAACTAAGTGGCCTAGAACCGTCCTTTTCAGTTGTTATGACCACATCCTTCTCCAAAAAAGGAATGCTATTCAAGTCTATCCTGTCACCCTCTGGTCCAATACTCCCACTGATCATGGTGGCAAAAAGAGGAGAGGTAGATTCCTTAAATGTCCCTTGGAGTGTCACATTATAGGTAATTAGAGACACATTCTCCTGACCGTTCCTGGTGATTGGAATTGGACTAGACACATAAGTATATCTTCCAAATATGTCAGTTTCACTATAACTGACAGCTGGATCACTGTTTGATTTGACAATGCCACTACCAATATCTGGATTTGGTTGGATACTTCCTGCTGTATTTAACTTATACATATCTACAATGGCATCAAACAATGATTTTGCTGCACACTCATCTTTGAGTAAAGTCCACAAGGGAACAAACTATGATCATATCATCAATGGAGTCAGATTGTTGATTGTCCATGTACAATGTGGAAAGATTTAAGTGTAAAGTAGTTAGAATGATGTTGCATCACATCACATATATGTTTTACATAAATGGTCATATAAGTTTCAATATCAACAACAGATGCAGTATACTCACATCATAACTGATTGGCATTGGTTTCTCTTCAACTGTTCTTGCCCATTCCTTCCAGTCACCACCCACTGCAGGGAGACCAACAACATTGAATTCATATGTTGTCTCAAGTCGCTGTGTGATTTCTTTGACCTTTTCCTCTGTTTCACTAAGTTCTCTGGTAAAACTTTGATCAACAGTAGTGTTTGAGTAGTTATTTATTACTACTGCATTCCCACCTGATCCTTCAATACTTGCTCCAGGACCTCCTCCAGGAAGACTTGCTCCAACATTTCCACCAGCATTGAAAGAATCATTAGATCCACTCATTTCATTTTTCATTGATCTAAAGTTCAAAGTAGCAGAAATATCAATATCTTTAGCTTCAAGTTCCTTAATCTTGTCTTTGGTGATGAAACTTGTGAGGACTGTCTTGGCTCCCAGTGTGACTCTGTTAATATAATGAGTGCCATACTCAAATATAAAGTCGCGATATCTCCTCCTGTGTACTTCGTCATTTTTATCGTATGGTACAGGTAGGGTTGCTAGACCATTGATAAATGCTTCGTGTAGTTCGTGCTTGTAGTACTTCTTTAAATGAGCTTCAAATTCAGCACAGACACCGTGTGATTCAAATGCAGAGAGCTCAGTTTCTTGATTTATGGACAACTCTTGTTGATAAGATTCACTGCTCGAGAAGAAAACTTCTTCACTGAAATCAGACTCCTTGCTTTCTCCCCAAGTCCTCTCTCCACTGATTCCTGCTTCTACCTCGACACCTTTGATGACACCATTACCTTCTAGTCCAAGATTGAATGTACTACCTTCGGACCTTGAGCTACCACTATTTTGACTCATGTAGTAGCTTGATGTTGCAGTTTCTCGCAACTGGCGTTGATATGAGAAAGAAGAGGAAACTTGAACCGACTGTTCGGAATACTCGCATGATGTAATGTATCTCAACTCAGTCCCAAGGGGGATGGCATAGTCAGT
>JAAMXU010002195.1:0-12129 GCA_019693545.1 Chaetoceros muelleri
ACTAGAATAGTGACCATCTGGCAAATTCCTTATGCATTTGATACGCAGGACAGACGCACGTGCCCATGTGCAACAGACGACTACAACTAGATTTGCTCAGATACACTAAGTCACTTACCCACAACTGATACTTTTGAGTTGCTAAACTCAGAATGGGAAGAAGCAGAACCCATAGTTGGGTTCCCCATTGATCTATGCCAAGTGCAACAACTACAACATGTTGAGCTCAACAAACAACCTGATAGCAAGGTTTTATATAATTTGCTTCAAGATCCAAATTCCCAATGACATTGTGACATATATGCTCTACGGCAGTAAATATGTGTAGGTAGTTTTATCCTAATTAGCGGTTAACCTGCCGGTTAATTGTCACACGTTTATTGTACGTAGCAAACTATCGTAGTATCTTTTTTATTAGCTACGGTGATCGTCCGTTAGACATCACGTATCTAATCTTTTTTAATCTACAGCACACCTAATATTATAATTTCCTTTTTCATTGAATTAACTTCAATTAATCTTCTTTTTCTAATACCGTTTACTTTCCCTTTTCCACAACCGAGAGTCGACCGTGGCACATTGGGTGACGCTTGATGGCATCAAGTTGGTGATGTATCAAGGAAAGATATGTGTGCTGCCAGCACTTCAGAAGAAGACACTGGACTGGTACCATCACTTCTTATGTTGCCCCAAAGGGCAACGCCTGGCCAACACAATTTCCCCTGTGTGCTACGGGAAGGTATTGACTTATCAAGCTGGGCAGGTGGCAAGAAAATGCCTGATATCATGTCAAAAGTTTAAGGTAAGGAATCATCACTATGGTCACCTATCTCCAAAGGAGATTGATGTATTGACTCCCTGGGATAGTGTGCATACTTGAAGGGTCCATATCACATTACTGCACTCCAAAGTAAATCTGGGTTAAAAACGGAGTCTATGGACTTTTGCCTGCTCCTCATGATAATGGTCGACCCAGCCGCCACTGGGCGGTTTGAGGTTGCACAAGTCCCTATGATCACAAGGGATCTGTCTGCTTTGGATAAATCCTCAGCAAGGATTAGCCAGATCTTCAACCAAGTTTGGTTTCTCGTTGTCCAATAAGTAAAAGTCATATTGGACAATGGGACTGAGTTCAAGAAGAACTTCGTACCACTTCCAAAGGATTTTAGTATTAAACCTACTGTTACTACTATTAAAAATCCAGAGAGTAATGCCATGGTGGAACGTATTCACCAGTTTTTTTTGATAGCATGATCAAAACTCAACGATTGGAAGACCAAGTCGTCTTGGCCTGCATTGATCCTTTTGGTGAGTTTCTAGCTTCGGTTCTATTGCGTGGGCTATTTGTAGCACCTATCATAGAACACTAGAAGTGACTCCAGCACAACTTGTGTTTGGTCACAATTGATCTTCAATATAAAAAATGGTTGTAAAAACTGGGATCTAGTTTGCAAAGAACGCAAACAAAATCAAGTTGATTTTGACAATACTGCTAGAGCGTCAGTTAGATGTCTTGCTACTATTTTTTTGATACGTCCTAATGATACTGTATTATAATTTCCTTTATAATTAAACTCAATTCAAGCTATCTTTTTAAATCCTTATTTTAATCTTTTTCTGTTTTTACCAATCAAGAGTTGACCTTGGTAGAGGATGGTGTTTCATTTTTTGCTTTAATACAGGAGAAGGTGCTGATAGCTACTAACCAGCCAGGAAGAATAGAGATCTACGTTTAAAAAGTCTGAAGTAATGCAGCAGATAACATGTACTCTAAACTAACGCAAAATGGATTTATATGCAGAAGGTCTCCCAAAGAAGGGTGCATAAGGTACGTCATGGAGGATTGTGAACATCTCCTCAAACACAGAAAGTGTTGCAGAAACAACTGCCAGATGAGTATTTGGATAGTATTATTATTATTTATTTCCAGCATGAATAGAGTGTGAAGATAGCCTGATTATGAACTGGTTGTGTCTAGGAGGTTCTTAAGAAGAGGACCAGTTTCTTTCTCATGCTGGTAAAGAAGAGTCTGTGGCTGTACTATTGTTATTATAAGTCATAATAATACAATTATATGTACTTAACCGCAAATGAGACAACAAAATACAAAGGGGTTCTATAGCAATCTGCAATATCCTCATCTATCACTTCTACAATATTTTTTGTTGTAATGGATAGAAGTTAATTGTACAAATTTGAAATACTTTGGCATGATCAAGCCATATGGTGAAATGATCAGAGAGGAATGTCCCCAAGATAGAAAGGTGTTGATGAGCTTATAGTAGTATTTCATCTCTCAAGTAGTAACATGGAGACATAAGAAATTCAGCAACGGCTATATATGAAAGGAATGAGCTAAATGTGCTCACCATACTAAAACCATTTGAAAGTGAAGACTCTAGAGAGAGTAAAGCTGTTGCTTCTTATTCTTGCTACAGCTCTTTACTGGTGATATGATCTGAATAGTTTTACCTCCTCTGGCAACAGCATATTCATTGTGATAGATAGCTAGAGTATTGATGTCCTTGGAATACCATTTGATGGTGACTATCATCGTATTAGTTTACTGTAGATTTATAATAAATTTTAAATTTTTAAATCTTTTCCCAGGTCACTCTTGTGATCAAATTTTCAGTAGAACAAGCCCCAGAGCATATTTACAATTTTCATCATTGTTCACTAATACAACAATAATTCAAAAACCACAGAAATAATAGCAACAACAACAGAAGATGAGAGAAATTGTTCATATTCAAGGAGGCCAGTGTGGAAATCAAATTGGTGCCAAGTTCTGGGAGGTGGGTGCCCTAGAATTTTTAGTTTAAAATCCCATCTCTATGTCATCATCTCTTATGAATTGCTTTTACTACATTATATCTGATTCTTGTTCTGTTTATTCTGTGACTTGTTACAGGTAATGTCCGATGAGCATGGTGTTAATCCAACAGGTAAGAAAAGATGATTTGATTCTTAACAATACTGAATTCATTGAAGAAAATGATGCATCATTTCTGACACAAATGCATTTGACACTCAATTGATGTCAGGAACTTATTATGGAGATTCTGATCTTCAACTAGAACGAATCAATGTTTACTTTAATGAAGCTACAGGAGGACGTTATGTGCCTCGTGCAATTCTTATGGACTTAGAACCAGGAACCATGGATGCGGTAAGGGCTGGACCATTTGGGCAGCTCTTTCGACCTGATAACTTTGTGTTTGGTCAAACTGGTAAGATCATGTTCATCACTAACCATGTATAAAATCTGTCAATGCCTGTTCATGCTACTATAATTTTAAATTAGTTCTAAAACTTGCATTTTTCAAATGCAGGGGCTGGAAATAATTGGGCAAAAGGGCATTACACTGAAGGAGCAGAACTTATTGATTCAGTATTAGATGTGGTCAGAAAGGAAGCAGAAAGTTGTGATTGCATGCAAGGGTTCCAACTTACGCATTCTATGGGAGGAGGAACAGGTTCTGGAATGGGCACACTTCTCATCTCAAAGATTAGAGAAGAATATCCTGATAGAGTCATGTCAACGTATTCTGTCATACCCTCACCAAAGGTTTCAGATACAGTAGTAGAGCCATACAATGCGACTCTTTCAGTCCACCAACTTGTGGAAAATGCCGATCAGTGCTTTGCTCTTGATAACGAAGCACTGTATGATATCTGCTTTCGCACACTGAAGCTTACAACACCAACATATGGTGACTTGAACCATTTGATTGCTGCTGCTGTTTGCGGTACAACATGCTGTCTTCGTTTTCCTGGCCAACTAAACTGTGATCTCCGCAAGCTTGCCGTTAATATGGTTCCTTTTCCACGTCTTCATTTTTTTATGGTTGGCTATGCACCTTTGACAAGCCGTGGGTCACAGCAGTATCGAGCATTGACAGTACCAGAATTGACCCAGCAGTGTTTTGATGCCAAGAATATGATGTGTGCAGCTGATCCTCGTCATGGGAGATACCTTACATGTGCTGTCCTTTTCCGAGGGCGAATGTCTTCAAAGGAAGTTGATGAACAGATGTTAAATGTTGTAAATAAGAATTCTTCGTATTTTGTTGAATGGATTCCAAATAATGTTAAAGCCTCTATTTGTGATATCCCTCCAAAAGGATTGAAGATGGCAACCACATTTGTTGGAAACAGCACAGCTGTCCAGGAGACTTGGAAACGTGTTGCTGAACAGTTCACGGTCATGTTCCGTCGAAAGGCATTTTTGCACTGGTATACTGGAGAGGGTATGGATGAAATGGAGTTCACAGAAGCAGAATCCAACATGAATGACCTTGTATCTGAGTATCAGCAATATCAAGATGCCACTGCTGAGGAAGAGGGTGAGTTTGACGAGGACGAAGAATTTTAGATACTACTCAACATTCTAGCAGTGAAGGGTGGCAATAGAAAGAATTTATCACATGAAATATATGAAATCAAAATGTCATCCTCATGTGATCAAAAGCCTTTTCATATATCCTTTGAATGAGACAATCACTTCTAAACTAAGATAAATAGCAATTGGATAGCTAGCTAGTTTTTATTCTTCTTGGTACTGAATGCTGGACATAACTTTCATTCTATGTTACTACACTAGTTTCACTCTTTCTTTCATCCAATCACCTCCTCCACCACCAGCAGAACTTCATGTACAATGGTTTCTCTCTTTTAGCTTGGTAACTATCATATGTTTCCCTTTTGTTACAGTTGTTATACAGAACAACATTGAAGCATATAAAAGCTGCAACTACCAACAATTTCCTTCAATACTTGGACAAAATGTGGGTCTTTGCTTTTGTTGTGCTTCAAAATTCACCACTGCCCATACTATCTTTCCAATCTACACCAGTTCCTTGTCATCTTCCAGAAGATATCTTATCCACCACTGATATACAAAATTAGCATACATATTGGCACTCCATTATTATTACAACATCATAATGACAATCTCTTCTTTTCTATATAGTGGTTTCATTATTTTATTTCGTTCAAGGTATTAACAATAAATGTGCTCCTCTTGCACAGTTGAATGACTCATCCACATCACGACCTTGCCAAGATCAAACCAGACAAAGATGTTGTAAGCATCACAATGCTCCTCATAATCAATCCCATAGCTCTCTATGTTGAATTCCAGATGGGTGGGATCTCCCTACTTCCCTTCATTTGCCACTGATATGAAGTCATGCAAAAACAAAAAAGATTCCCTCTCTCTCCCTCTTGGTTCTTGGGTGATCTTTTGACAGAGGAGGAATTGACATGCAGCAAAGATGCATATCATATTTTTTGTTGTCACTGCCCCTAAGACATGAAACTGGTCTCTTGCATAGCTTCTTGCTGTAACCTGCAACAGCAGATGATCCCAATATTTCTCAACAATGAATATGGTCATTGGAAAAAACAAGATGTACAATCAATTCTATTTGGAGTGTCTGGAGGAAGAAAGATGTGAAAGTCTCAATGGTCAAGGATTCTTTCTTCTTGGTGTAGTGCTAGTCCTTCAGTATCATTATTTCCACACTCGGTGGAGGAATTCCATCAATGTCCTTTGTCAAGGGGATAAACAGAATTGGAGAAAAGTATGTTAACAGTTTCCTGCCTAGCACTGTAGTCAACTGCTATTTCACTTTACCACTATAAATTTAAACGTCATCAACCAAATTTCTCCAATCCAATTGCAAAACCACCAATATAGAATATTGCTCTGAGTTTAAACAGCCACCTGAATGCATTATTTTTTCTTCTGTGTCCTATATTATCATAATTTTTCACACAGTGTATAACACACACCTCAGTCAGTTCCCAGCCTGTCTCAAATTTATGGGTTTTCTCAACAACCAATAATCTCTGGTCGTTTCTCAGTCTGTCTCATAGGCATGGTAATTTCAAATGAACAAATTTTCCATGTCCCAGTTGGGGTTGCTCATTTCAATTTGCTGACACCATTTCTCTGGCAGTTCCTTGAAAATCACCCTATTTAGCTCAATAGGTGTTAGAGGCTGGTTGAATTTCACTTCACTATCCGGGTTTCAGAGGAAATACTAGGATAAAAGAGAACTAATCTTTTTGACCCCCCTCAGAATTAACTGGTCGATTGTCATTTTGAAGGGCCTGCACATTATATTCATCATTTATTAATTTTACTGTGCCTCTACCACTTCATGTTCCTTAGGATCGATACCAATTCTTGCACAAGTTGTTCAAAGTACTTGTTCTTACAGAACTTGCATCCCTAGTTGTGATTGGGATAATTGAGATGGGCTTCTAGCTGACTTGCCTGTGGGAAGCTGGGACCTTCTGCCTTGGATTCAGATGAATTGTTAGAAGTTATCTTGATGAAGAGATAGGAAGATGGTGATGGGTAGAGGCTATCAGCTTATAATGCTGCAACTATCAAAAAGTGGGAAACTATGTTTAAAGTGTAGTGTTGGAAGAAGTATTTTCGGCTGACGGACTGGAACTGTAGAATTCAAAGCCACTGCTGCCAGTGTGAATAGCTAGGTCTAGAAAGTAATAGTAGAATCAATGGTAATTACAACTTTACTTTAGGATAAAAAGTATTTAATGAGCTTTTCACATCCGCTCCTCTTGTCACGTCGGCGTACGATTGTTTCTCATTCTCCGAAATGTCAGCAGCGAAACTTACGCACTTCCCCGCCTTATATCCGTTGTTGATTTCCCTCGAGTCTTTTAGATCCGAAGTTTCCGTTCTGGAAATTACCTCACTGGTGGTTTTCTTTGGATTCCCACCAACACGCTCTTGATTTCTAGAATGGAAACGAGAGGTTAGTGTGGAAAGGGGTTCATGTCCCATGATGATCGATTTAAAGTAATGGAAAAGTTTTCCCTGCAACGGTTTGGTAAAAAATCCGCAACCATAAACTCTGTTGGGCAATAAACTATGTCGATGTGCTCCGTCTCCAACCGATCCTTGATGAAAAAATACCGCATGTCGATGTGCCGAGACCTTTTGCTACACGACTTTGCGCCGTTCTCCTCAATTTTGATGGCGCTCTGATTTTCCTGGTACAATAGGTTCTCCTCAATTTCGTACCCTTGTTTCTCCAGGAACATCCTGGCTGGCCCATATCATGTTCGAAATGAAATCACTCACACCGATGATTTCCGCCTCAGTGGAGATTTTCGAATTCGATCTCTGCTTCTGACACATACTGAGGAGGATACCAATGCCCCGTGAGATGCCGCCACCCGTGTGGCTCTTCATGTCTCCATGCACTGTGAAAGCGGCGTCAACAAACGACTTCATTTTTCCAATGTCGACACAGCCAAGGATGAGTTTCTTGTCATCGAGGGTACCCCGCAGGTACTGCAACACCCTCTTTAGCTTGTTCCAGTCGTCCTCGTTCAGGTTGGAGACCCTGGTGGTGAGGAATGCGATGGCGTTTTGGATGTCCAGTCGGCAATGCTTACAAACATATAGTAATTTCGCGACGATACTATGAAAATTGTCTGCTCGCTCTGGATCTAGGTTCGGGATGTCTTCTGGCATGGTAAAGAGGTGTCGTGTTGCAGGGGTGGCAGCATTTTTTGTGATGTCTTCTTTGAAATCCGCGATGGCTTCCTTTATGTAGCTCTTCATGTTGATACTGACAGTTCTATCCCCACGTAGGGAGATTTTCATACCTAGAAAATCGTGTTCCTTCCCACGTGACACTTTCATCTTCCCGAATTTCTTCTCGATTCTTGTGATGATGTTGGTGACGACAGCTGGGTCTCGGTGACTAATCTTGTTATCGTCAACGTACCAGCATATCGTGCAGGTGCTCCCATTTATTTCAGCGTTGGCTACGCACTGGCCGTAGGGGTTAACCTTAAAACCCATCCCTTCAAGTGTCTCCCGGTACAGGTTGTACCATAGTAGGGCAGACTTAACACATCCGTATAGTGCTTTCTTCAGTACTACGTACAGTTCTGCGACCCCACGGTGGTTGTACCGTAGGTGCTTCTTCCACTCTGGATTCAACTCGCATGCGAGCTCGGCTTCTCTGCCTGTCAGCTTCATCGTGACATAATCATCCATCCATGTGTTGAGGTAGGCGCCGACCACGTCTGAAATGGCGACATCTCTACCCTCCATTGCATCAGTCATTAGGGTGAGCTAAAATCCGTCCGGAGATAATGCTGGAGATGTTGTCTCCTCCTTGGAATAGAAAGCTCGTTGCTTGCGCCCGTCGGCACAGGCTCTGTACTTTAGACTTGGATTGGTAGGCGTGTGATCACGCTTCTCTTGCATGACGCTCACCATGCCCAAGGCTTCCTGTTTCTGTTGTGGTGTCATGGTGTCTGGGTCGACCGCGTCCATGACGTCCATGTTTGTTGTGTGAATTCTTTGATGAGGCATTTTTCACCAGTCTTCACATGCTTCTTTAATTCGGCATTGCCAGACATTTGAGTAAGGATGATGCCAGTGAGGTATCTTTCCACAAGGTGAGTCTTTCCGCTTGCCAAGAAGTCGTCTAAAGCATACTGGAGGTACTCGGCTCTGCCTGAGGAGTCTAGTGACTCAAATGAGTGTTGCAAAAATTGCAAATGTGTGAATTCATCGTTGTAGTATCTAGGGTTCGCTTGTCTATCACGCATGCCTCTTCCTAGGATTTCCTCATTCCTTTCTTCTTCATTCGACAGGTTTTCTGTTGTGGTCACATCTAGGGAGGACTCGACAACCAGCCTGTCATGGGAGGCATCGTCATTATCATCTGAGCTGGTATTGTAGTCATCGGAGTTAGTGTCGTTTGTGTTGGAGGACGTGATGGAATCATCATCATCGGTATCGGAGGACGTGGCGGTGTCCGATGACATAATGCTCTCTTCGTCCTCGGCTTCACTTTCTGAATCATCTTCACTACTGTCATCCGGGGTGGAGTTAGAGGTGTCATCGTCAGCATCACTTTGATCGTCATCCTCCGTGACTTCACGTGCCTGGTCATTGTCATCACGTGCCTCGTCAGCATCGGCATCATTTATAGGTTCTGGTACGATGCCGTCATTTTGTTCGGGGTTTCGTTCCAAATCATTTTCGTCTGGAAGATCATCAGGGAAAACGTCTCCATCGATGGGTTGGCCTGGACGCCATTCAAACAACAATCTCCCGTCCCTGATGCGTGATTGTCTCTGTTGTGTGCCGATCTTGTCTACACGCTCCACCACCTCGTCTGTCACTGGTAGGATTTGGACTATCCTCCCAGACACTCGCTTCCCACTTTCTAGGGACATGAAACGGTATTTCTTATTTAGGCCTGTCGGATCTAGCACAATAGCTCCGATGGTGCGAGGCCGAGTGGTGTTGGTGATGGTTTCGTCTACGGCAAGCTGGCAATAGGATCCAAATGGGATTTTGATGGAGTTATAATCTAGATTTGGTAGGTTGTCGACTAGATTCCAGGGAGAGAGAACATTGGAAACACCATGCTTGCTGGGAAAGGCATTCGCCATGAGTATTACCTTCCGGATGAGGCCCCACAGCATTTCTTTTGGATATACTCTGTAGGGCATGCCGTGGATAGCTGCTCGGCAGCCTTCTTTCAGAGTGCGGATTGACCGCTCAACTTCCGGGACGTGCCCACCAGGGTTTGGTGACACCAGGATGCTTGGTAGCATGTGGTTCCGCAATTTTTCAAACTCATTATCGGCATGTATGGATACCACTCAAAAACTTCTGCTGTGGTATATTCTTTTTAGTTGGTTGAAATTGCTCTTCATCTCTGGTAGGCTTCGTGTCTTGGGGAAAGATGCCCAACGATGGTTTAGCTTCCTTGATATAGCATGAAACACTGGCAACTTGTTGACATAGAAAAAATCTAGACATATTGTTGTGAACTTGTATTCCTCATACAGCTCTCTTGGGATCCCCACTGGGATAATGTCTTGGACGCTTGCCGGCGTCTGTCGTGTGGTACGCCCCTTTAGGGAGGGAACAGATGGACCATAAATCCTTTCTGATCTGCGTACATCTGCAATAGTGATGGGTAAGTTGGATATAAAATTTCCAGTGACAATCTTCTCGAACTTCGACTGTGCTGGATGGAACAGGACTTTACTGACATCTAAAGCCACCTTTGCGCTCTTGATTTTGTGCTGGCGGTACATGCGCTCATTGTTCTTTACGGTTTGTACTAGTGAGAGGCCTTCCATGGGCTTGGGTTCAGTTTCTGCCCTCTTCCGCTTGAATACTGGATCTTTGGAAGAGTTGTATATGAATAGGCGGCATGATTTCTCAAACTTGATATAACTTGTTTGGTCAAGCCAGAGGAGGAGGAAAGCATGCTCTATCTTGGAGTCAAAGAACACCCTATGTCTTTCTACAATAAGAGCTAATGATAAAATGTTTGCTATGGAATTAGGGTTGTACCACACATCTAAATCACCAAACTTTCTGACCATCTCTGAGACCATTTGGCCACCATTTGTATATACCGTCAGTGTCTTTCCCTTAGGGTGCATTCCCACCTGTGTCAGTAGTTCCTTGTTGTTGAAAACATGGACCGATGATTGACTATCTAGGAGAATAAGATCCCGTCCTAGGGTGACTGTGGGTGAGGTAAGTTGAATGTGGTCAGTGTGGTCTTGGTCAGAGATGCGATGTGATTGAGATAGGATGTGGGTACTCACCTCTTCCTTTTCCGCCTTGGCTTCTGCCTCCGCTTGCGGGCATTTGTTCGCATAGTGTCCAACGTTCTTGCACTTGTGACAGGTGATGTGCTCTACAATCTTGCCATCTGTGCCTGCAACTTGTTCCTTCCCTGACTGCAAAAGATTGATTCCAGAGAGCTTCTTGATGTGTGGTGGCAGCTGCCTCTCATGAATGTTCAATGCATTGATGGCTCCATCAATGGTAATGGGATACTTGTTGTCTTTTAGGCTAAACATTGTAGCCAGAGTCCTTCCCAGGCTTGCGTAACGCTTCTTGTCTGCTCCCACTATGATTTGGGTTGCTACTGCTTTCTCCCTGGCGCTCCGGATCATCTCGGCTTTCAATGTTGTTTTCTCCGGAGCAGAGAGTGCACCACCATTCTCATTTGTTGATGCCTCCACCTGGCGATTGATCTCCACAAGGTCCTTCGGGTATAGCCCATATGTCCCACTGTACTGCTCAAATACCTTGATTAGCGCCACTAGGTTCTTCATGTACTCCGCATTATCCATCTTTTCACCTTGTCGGTAAGTGAGGATGCGTTCCATCGAGTCTCGTGTGGATAGGACCCGTGGCATGCTAGAGTCAAAATTGGTAACTTGCTCTCTCACCATGTTGACTAGCCACAATGGATCCTTGGCCTTACTTTTCTCTGCGTACTCCGCCTGTCCTGAGATTCTGCTTCATAAGTTCTGTGATAGGATCTGCCACACTGTGGCAAAGAGTTTCTGTTTTGCTCTTACTAGCGCACGGCGTTCTGCCATGTGTAGATTCACGTCCTCTTTCCACATTTCCACCAGTAGTGGGTCTTCCATCTCCTCCTCGGACAATCTATTTGGGGTCACTAACTGCACGTCTTCAAAATCCTCCAATATCTTCGATACCTCTGTCCCCTCAGTCCATTCTGAGTCAATATGGTAGCGTAGCTTCTCAAAAACAATGTCCATCATGCGTTTGCTACCTCCTTCTGAGGTTGCCTTGATGGTCAAATTTGAAGCAGCGGAGAGATCGTATTTCTGGCCGGTAGATCCAGGCTGGGTCTTCCTAGCCCTGGGCACAGTTGTCCCATCCGTGGCCACAGGAGGGGAGGGAGTGACTGCAGCATTGGACATGGTGCGAAAAACTCCTACTTGCTCGCGTTACGTCTTGTCGCGATGCTGGTGTGTTCTAACTCTTTTGTTTTTTATTTCTTGTTTTTAAATACTTTTTATGTTGGAAGAAGTATTTTCGGCTGACGGACTGGAACTGTAGAATTCAAAGCCACTGCTGCCAGTGTGAATAGGTCTAGAAAGTAATGGTAGAATCAATGGTAATTACAACTTTACTTTAGGATAAAAAGTATTAGTTTAAGAGTGACATAGATGCTCTACGGCAATAAATATGTGTAGGTAGTTTTACCCTAGTTAGCAGTTAACCTGCCGGTTAATTGTCACACGTTTATTGTACGTAGCAAGTATAGTAGTATCTTT